>LDKF01000265.1:39725-61608 GCA_001026735.1 Rotylenchulus reniformis | reverse complement strand
GGTAAACAATTGGCTTGATATGTCTACAAAAAATTTTCTGAAATTTTTAACGCATTTTTCATTGATATTAGATAAAATACATCCGATCATCAAAAAGTTGATAGTCAAAAAGTCAGATGATGTTTTGATCAGGTTCGAGTGAATAATAGGCTATGAAATTTCTGGTTTATTCTAAATTTCAAACCTAATGTTTTAGATGTTATGTTTGGATTGTCCAATAAATGTTTGGTTGTGCAAAATCGGCTGCAAAATTTTTTTCACAATATGCTTTTTCTGTAAGATTTGTAAAGGTCTGAAAGCCTTAATGTTATAAATAAATCCATAAAATAAATCCCTAATTTATTCTTTATTATCCTAAAACAAAAATATAGATAAATATTATGTTAATTTAATCAGTTACATATTTAATACTCAAATTTTTAATCAACGCGAGATCATATAATTTATTAAAATGGGAATATATGGAAAAAAATGACCAAATATGCATGAAATACAATTAAATGATGGGATTTGATCTATACTATTTTGTAATGGATGCGTCTCGATATATATTTTATGGGAATATTTTTTTAAAACAACTAGCGCTATTAAATTATTAAATTAAGGAAAAAATTTTATGTTTTCTCTATGTCTGATAATATTTTATGGCATGTCAAAAAAATGAAGTTGAAGATCGCAGATCTTTTAAATAATTATAAAATAGTATTATAACAATGACCTAATTTTTACGCATAAATGATCTTTTTATGTTTAGTTTCAATTTTTCATATGTAATAAGTTTGAAGTTATTATTCATTTTATATCACATGAATATAAAATAAAGCAAAAAATAAAAAATATATAATATAAAATTTTTTCCATTGAAATTTGTTACAACTTTCACATTTTTATGAATTTTCAGAAATTAATAATATCTTCCAAACAATCAGACATTTAGCGGCATTGAGGGTAGGGCTGGCAACAACGGCATCGGCGTGGAGGTGGAATGACATGACAGATTTTGCCCATTTTGCACTTTACACCAGCACAAGCTAGAACCGAATAATTGTTATATTTTACAAATTGGATTTTATTTGGAAAATAAAAATTAATAAACAAATATTATCTTTTTCAATCTCATTGAACCTTTAGTTTTTTATGATAAAAAGATGGATCATCCATAGGTGATTTAGTGATTTAATATTTTGTAAGATAAAATTAACTTTTTAAAAACATTCTTTTAAGAATCTTGTAGTTTCTGATTTTAAATATTCCTTCTTACGATTTTTTGGGACACATTGAATTTTGCCGGCACAATTAATCACACAACGGTATCCAGCACGACAGCGGACCGTGGAACAAGCTTGAGAAAAAGTCAAAAATTAATTTTCAATTTGAAAAAAAAGAATTCTTAATGAGTTGATACTTGTGTAAGATGGATTTTTCAAAAAAAAATTCTCCAAAATGATTTTTAGTGAATGTGCTGAATATGAATAACGTTTTTTGAACCTATAGTTTTTTTATTAATGATTACGCAGATAATTACTATTTTAAATTTGGCTAATAATTCTACAAAAAAGGGGAGTACTTGGCTTTAAGCAATGTTGTTGTCCATTTGAATCAATCCAACATTGACCATAAACCAAGCTTGTGGCAAACAATGCAAAGAACACGAAGAAAACAAAGCCAAATTGGGCCTAAAGGTTTAATTCCAATCTTTTCACTTTTTAAAGCTGCTGCTGAGTGAGTCATTTGATCCGAAAGTTCAAAAATTGATTTTTTTATTGCTTTATAACAAAACATCTAAAAATTCAATAAATACATTGAAATTTTTGATTTGTAAAATACAATGTAAAAAATCCATATTTGCACTTTCGGATCAAACCATTCACCAGCACCTCATTTAACTCCAAATAAAAATAGAGGATGATTGGTGATTTCAATACTTAATTTAAAATTTGGAAGCATTTAATTTGAATTAAAATTTTTTTTAAAAAATATTTTAATAAAGTGAAAATTCGGATATTATTTTTGCAAAATAAATTTGAAGAAAAAGGATGCTTGAATAAAAAAAATAAAAACATTCCTCGAATTAGGGGAATATAGACCATATATTTCGGTTCCTAATTATTATCGAAATTTTTAGAATATTAATTTATTAATAAATTCTGAAAATATATTCTTAAATTTGCATTGCAAATTAAAAAAAATTGTAATTTTCCGAAATTTTTTTAAGAAATAAATAAATTTAAATTAAAAAAATTACCGTTTTCATTTTGATTCGCACCAAAAAAATAAATAAATAATGTTTATTGAAACTCTCGTTTTAGGGGAATATTTATAGTGAAGTAGCATAACAATCTGTAAAAAGATTATTAGTAAGCCAAACATAAATTCATAAAATTTGATTCCCGTTGTTACTTCAAAAAAAAGTAAAGAAATTTTTATTCTCTGATCAATCAAATTACAAAACTTAAATTTTTCTTATATTCATTGTTCCCAATCAAAAAAAAATTGTGAAATATTTCCAATCTTTGGTTTTAATTAAAAGGTTTAAAACGACTTCAAATTTATAAAAAAAAAATAAAGAAAAATAAAAAAAAGTATATAAAAAAATAAAGTATATAAATACAAAATAAAAAAAAATAAAGAAAGAAGGAAGAAAATTGCTAGCATTGATTTTAGTAAATTTAATATCAAGATATATATTTGATTCATAAATTTTCATAATTTTGACGATTCATTTAATCTTTTACTTATTTTCCTTTTTAATATTTTACAAGTGCGACGAACAATCTTATTAAAACGACAATAAATGAATCAACAAGCCAATATGGCTAAAATTTCCATGGAATTCAATTAACATTACCGTATGATTAATTTGATCCAATACAATTAGCAATGTATGCATTACGATATATAGGTATCATATTTGGTAATATTTTCTCTAAAGACAATCTGTCAATCTATAAGATGAACGACAGAAAAAATCCGGAAATCCCCTTTTTAAAAATAAAATGTACGATAAAAATTGGGCGCCGATTGAATTGCTTTGAACCCTCGATATTTCGAAGCGAATGATTTTCTCTTCTATCATAAATTATCTTTTCGCGGAGAGGAAAAAAGGAAAACTGAGAGATAACATTAAAAAACTCTGCAAAGTCGGTGAGAGAAGGTTTGGAATTCTCTCGCTATTCTACGCTGATTTTATGATTTTCTGTACTTGTTTTGTTTGCAATTCGATAATCCCTGCGCGATCACACATTTTGTGAAAAACAATTTTGAAACAATCGAAGAAGGCAATAAGGTTGAGGGCCACGCCCACACTAAGAAATGATACGCCCATTATGATAAAAAAGTAAGGTGGACAAAGAGGAGGCAGTAATAAGCGCCACCAAACAATCGCTTCAAAACAATCCGACATTCCGACTCCACAAAGGAAAGCAAGATTTCCATATTTTTCTGACACGGATTTTATTTAGTCTAAGTTGTAAGTGGAGGGAGAAACCAATCCATTTAAAGAACAGAATAAGGAGAGAGAACAAAATAACAGAATTGCCAAGCGCATTCGACTAATCGTTCAATAAATGGAAACAAGATTTTCGGAAAATTAATAATAATTTTTTTTTCTCGAGATATTTGTTAATATTATCGAAAAATGTATAAAAAAATAAATACGATTATTTTTTTTTAAATAAACCATATAAATATATCATTTATTTTTAATTATTTTACTTATTAAGTGTATTTATAAGAATAATAAAAAATCAAAGTGATTTTCCATTTTTACCTTATAATATAAAAATGAAAAAAAACAATATATATCAAAAGTTTTCCATTGAATTTCCAAATACAAGATCTTTTATGAATTTTTTAATTTATTCTCTTCCAAATATTCAAGTTTTAGCGACATTGCGGGTAAGGTTGGCAACAATCGCATTGATCTGGAGGTGGAATGACATAACAGATCTTGCCCATTTTGCAAGTCACATCAGCACAAGCTAAAAAGAATCAAAATTTGCAATTTAATTAGAGTTAGTATTAGGCTAATTGTAAGTTAGAGATTTTTTCCATTGATTTTTTAAATTGTTATTTTGTTAGCTTTTTTAACATGATTAACATGGAATTTTTTAAAAAGTTTTATTTATTAATAATCAATTTTTGTTTATTATTCTAATATAATTTTAATATTATTAATTTAATTTATTCCATAGTAATAGGTTAATTTTTACGATTTTCCGGTACACATTGAATTTTTCCAGCACAATTGATCACACAATGATATCCGTCAGGACAGTCGACCGAGTCACAGGCTTGAGAAAAATACAAAATATTAAAAAAATACAATAATCAGAGTTATAAAATTCAGTGAAGGGAATAGGCAAAAAAATAAAAATAATTGAATTATTTTTTTATATTTTTAGTGGAACTGCAATATTCCATTCCGTCTGAATCCACTAAACAATCTCCATTTACGAAAGCAACGAACGCCAAACCACCAAACAAAAAAGTAGCACCTTAACCTTTTAGAAGAAATTATTAATATATTACATTATTAAGAATCTTTTTTATTTATTACTAACTAAGTAAGTGATGGAAAACATTGTGCTTCATTAAAAAATTATTATGCAAAATTATTACAGATTGCTTTAATTAGTAATTAATTTTAGAGAATTATATATTATTTATTTTTACAATATATTGTAATTAAATTGATATGCTAATCAATTTTGATAATGATAGATTAATTTGAGTTTATAGACTAGATTGCTAAGAGTAAAAACATAAAAAATCAAAATGACTTTACTAAAGGCGTTATAAAAATCAAAAGGGCGATATAAAAACTTATCTAAACAAAAAGGGGTGAAATAAAAAACAGAATATTATGGTCAAATATTTATGTAATTAACCAAATATTTGTGATATTATTTATTCAGAAAAATTTACCTTATACATTTTTGGTAAAATTATTTCGGAAAAATATTTTATTTTTTCTGAAAGCTAAAATTTATCTTTTTTGAAATTTATTATTAGTTGTAATTAATTCATAAGAAAATAGTTGTGTTTATTCATTTTTTTATTCCTATGATTATTTTTTATGTCATATTCTTACTTTTTAAACAAATAAATGCAAAGAATGGATTTATCTTATGAATAATCATCAAAGAATTGGACAAACGAATGGAATAAAAAATAGTTAAAATGGAATTTAAAAAGCAAAAAAACGAAAATTTGTTAAAGATTATTTGAAAAAATCAATATATTTGGCAAAAAGATTTATATGCTATTTAAACTAAATTCTTAGTTTTTTGTTGTTGTTTTTTGTTTCTTTCCTGAAAAATAAATTCATTTTCGTCTAATAATTTTAAAAATTACTCCCACTTAACAGATTTTTATCCTAAACGAAATAATTTTATATTACCAGATGCCAAGTTAAAGGAAAACTTTGAGCTGCCATTATTGAAGTAAAAATCTGATCTTGGATAGTAGAAGTTCGAATTTTTGTGAAAAAATTTGCAACTTTAATAAAACTAATTTAATATCAATGATAGTTTTTTAATTTTTTTCTGTTAAACTAGGGACTTTCCGATGATGATAATCCTGGAAGAATAATACGAATATATTAAGTAGTTAAGGGGATCTATTGTGGTGTTACATATTCTTCGTGGAATTTAGAGGTTAAGGCACTTCCGAATACATTAATTATGATACCTACTTTAAAATAAATAGTGAAAAAGGTTGAAAATAATTAAATTTTTACAAAAAAATTATTTAACACTTAAAAATAATATTAATTTGTTCTATAAAATTAGAAGATGGTTAAACCAAATATATTTTTCAAATTATTAAGTAACTAAAAACGAACTAAGTATACCGTATATCTATTTCAATTTTATTTTATAAAAATAAAAAAATGAATAAGCACTACAATAATATTTGCACTCAAAACCATTCGAATGCTCAAGCTGAACCAGAAAAAAACAAAAAATTGACTGATATGAGTTGAAAGGTAACGCGTCTAATAAGTACCATGCAAGAATATAGTTAAAAATGAGAAAAAAGTCGCTATATATATTCACTATTTATTTATCAGATATTTATTTTATCTTTTTATATAAATTGTTGTAAAATTTATTCAGCTAAATGAGAATGCATTCTTAATATAAATTTAATTGATAATTAGAAATAAATTGTGTTATCAACAATGTATTTATTCCAAATCTTTCATCATTTGATAATAAATCTTTATCAAATATCGATTTATTTTCGCTTTACGATCATGAAAAAATTGTTTTTCAAAATGTTAATGTTTGGTTTTTGCTCATTAAAGGTCGTAAGCGCAAATGGACCTTAAAAAATTGTCCAAAGTAATTAGCAGTCTCATAATAGCAATTTTTGTCTGTTCAGCTTGCATAATAAATATTTACTTCCAAATAATTACAATTTTGTATCGGAAGTATGTATATTTTGGCCATGATCCATAAATAATTTGCTATGATCCGCAAATTAATTAGCTAATTAACATGTTTTCGGTTTGTCGGGAAAGGAAAGATACTATATAAAAGGGATTAAGGTCATTAAAAGGATCATATTTTCAATTTTAAATATAAATTAAAAATAATTGAAGCTTCTGTTTTTTATATTTAAATTGTAAAACTTTATTGCATAAAATTTTTTATATTATTATCTCCTATCCATCTCTGGAAAAATTTCATTCATTTTTTTGATTTTGCCATTTTCTCAGCTTTTAGTCCATGGATTTCTTGTATGTTTGTTTTAATTTTTCATAATGGTACGTACATACGCATCTTTTTAATCTCTAGAACCACCCCTTCGCGTTAGTTTTGACCTTTAGACTCTTTAAATTTTTTCATTAAATATTTGGACTGATTATATTCTTGAAAAAATTCTATATTAATCTTCAAGAAATGTTTGAATTGGATATAATAGATTTTTATTCTCTTTCATATATGTTATTCTCAACTATTATTATCTTTTTCAATTTCTTATTTAGCACGGATTATTTTCTTGAAAAATGAAAATTACCAAACAATCCATTTGCTCAGTTTTGTTATCTTTGCTCGCAATTGTCTCTCTTACGAATGGAAAGGTGGAGTTTTTTCATCATTATCATCAACATGCTGGATATGGCGAGAAAATCGTGCAAGAAAAGGTTAAATATGTACAAAAAAATCATGCAACAACCTGACTTTAATATTTATAAATAATTAACAATATCGATGAAATTTAAAAATCATATTTACCTTAATTTATTAGACAATCTTTTTATTAATTAAAATAGGTGGAAATTTAGGAATAGTCATAATCAAATCAAACGAAAATTTTAATCATTAAAAATAATTCAATTTTCAACTTATATAATATACCGAAATGCACAAGCAAAGAATATTTATCATTTTTGTTCAAAAATTATTAAAAGATTATTCGAAATATTTTACCTTCCAGCAGGTCGTTGATCGCAGACATGCCAAGCGCGAGATCATTCCGATCTGCGTGAACTTCGACCGAACTCCCCGCCCGTGTCCGGCCAAGTTCCGCAAGTTGGATGTGAAGATGCCGGATAAGCCTCCGCGACGGCACTCTCTGCTCTGCTACATCCACCCCATTCCCAGTCCCTACTGTTTTCATCGCGCAAAATTGTGAACAAATTATAAGGAGCAAGTGGAAGGATCAAATTTGATGTATGGGACAATTTGATCTTCCATTTATGATGAATAATCCGTGCAATGTAGTGGTAATACATATGGATATCCATGCAGAATAAATTCGAATTTACTGCACTTTTTCCTCTTATTGATATTAATTGTATTCATATATTATAATTTTTATTTCAAATAAGGGTTAATAAAAAATTCTTGTATGTAGGGCAACAATCCATTTTACTGTAAAGTGGCTTGTTGTTGTACGGTGAAAGCTTTCACTGGTATGGAATATTCGATTCTCTATTTTGCCATTTGCAAAAAATTCTTTAAAAGTTGATTAAATTATAAGATAAAATACAAAATTGTCAACTGAATTGTTTATTATCAATAGCTGGCCATTATATCTTACAATGAATTTGACTAAAACCATTTATTTTGGCCATAACTTTTTTCGCAATCATCCAATTCAAATCTTTTTAGATATATTTTATGGCCATTTTTCTCTATTTTTGAAATAAAATTCATTCTAGCTTATTAAAATTGAACTATATTATAAGGAATGGTAAACAAATTTGAGGCGCAAATGTCGGATTGCCTATCCGCGGTTCCTCGGATCTTTAATTTATGCTTTATTCTATATAATTCATCAACTTCCTATATTATTTATTTTTCTCTGATAATTAATTATAGTTTCTTATTTAGTTTCATTATTAGCACTTAAGAAAAAAATTTTGATGAATCATTCATGCCAAATAATCTTTAATGGAAGTCTGACACGAATATCTATTCCTTCCGGCAAGCATTTTTCATTTCGTCCATTGTACATGGCCCCGAACTATAAAAGCGTCATCTGTTCCTTACTTTAGATCAATCTCCAAAGACTTCTATTGATCCTTGAATGAAGAAGGATCAATAGAAGCTCAGAGATCAAGAGCATTATAGGATTCCAGATTTCACTGATTTAAGCGGGAATGAACACATGTTCATTAAAGAATAAATTTAAAAAATCTAATTTATTGGTTCCCTTTTTCGCCTGATCAACAAAATATATTTTTTAAGTTATTCGACTAATAAGATAAATCAAAATAATTACCAATAACATCATGGAGCGAGTGGAAATTAAAGAAACAGGTCATTATTATTGGGATAAAAATGTTCAAAAAAATTCCTTAGATATGAAACCAAATATGGTGAACCAAACCATGGAGATTGTAAGAGATGGAAGCCACAAGTGCAATCAAGACAAGGTAGATTTTTAATTTTCGTTTTCAAACGAATTTATTAATCAATGAGAACTGATTAAAATATGAAAATATATATTTTAAATTTAATTTATTTCATGTGGTTTTCAAAATTTTTATTTAAGCTTTTTGTTACTTTTTATTTCAAAACATTTTATTTTAGGACATTGCCAGCTTCATCAAGGACACCATGGAACAGCGTTTTGGCGGCACTTGGCATTGTGTGGTGGGGCGCAGCTTTGGCTCTCGAGTTTCCTACGAATTAGAGACCTTTGCACTCTTCAAGACCAACCAACACACTGTGCTCATCTTCAAATGCGGATGAACCGATCACCCTATCAGATGAATTCATAAAAGCCAAAATTTAAAATCAAATATTATATAAAAAATAATAACTTTATATGATGTAAAATCACCAAAAATGTTTTAAAATTAAAATCGGAATTATTTAATGGGCTATTGAGAATATAAAATTTTTAATAAGCTAATAATATTTATAATTCATCACGATTTATTTATAATGGTTAACAAAAGATCACTTCCAAAATTAATAATTAATATGTTCATCCATTAAATTAACAAATCATCGCTTTACCGATCGACCAGTGATCAGCCACTTTTGGTCGTCTTTTTCGATGCCATGTAGCGACATTGCGGAACGGGCGGACACGGGCCACATAGACATGGCATCGTGGTCAGAGTGCAAAATTGTCCAGGAGGACACTGGAACCCCATGCAAGCTTCAAAAAGTGTAAATGTTAAAAATAAGGATAAAAAACCATTTTAATTAATTAAAAAAATTTATAATTAAAAATTCCTCATTTAAGTTTAATGCCACTTTGAATTTTGTATTATCATAATTTCCAAAAAATAAATTTTAATTATTTGTAGTCTAAATTATCGATGACATTTAATTTAACTATAGTTAATGGTGGTTTGAAGTTTTTCTTACGGTTAATCGGTACACATCGAGGTCTACCCATGCAGTCCACTTCGCAGCGGGTGCCCATTTGGCATAATTGTGCTTGGCAACCTATAAAAAAATAATTTTTAATCCTAATTTATTCTAAAGAACTCCCTGAAGAAAAAGAATATATATTTTCTACCATAATGGCATTAGAAAAGTAATATTTATTATTAAAAAAATTATTTGCAAATTACTTTACCATTAGTTGACCGATGGCATCGTCTGAAGTCAACACATTTGCCTCTAGAATTGCGCACATAGCCGTCACGGCATTGGCATTTCGGGGGAAAACCTGAAAAAATTATTCAACAAGTCAATGTGATTATAAAAAATTCAATTTTATATAGATTTTTGCTAAAAGCATAAATCTTGGAAGCTCTAAAAATATTATTTGTGTTTTTTTTATTTTTTACATATTCTCGGGCATATCGGTTGTGGATTGTAGCAAGTGCCTTCGCAGGTGCTGCACCTCCGGTACACCTCGTTGTGTCTACAATGGTGTCTTCTTCTGTATTCATCTTTGTTAGTGTTGTTCTTGTTCAATGCCAAGCTGAAACCGATGAATAGGACGAAGATGATGGTGACTGGAAGAGTCTGAAGAGCCAAAAGTATTTTTGGGATTTATAAAATTAAGGTTTTATTTTTCCAAAAGTCCATTTTTTTATTAAGTTTAATTTAATTTTTATTCAGATTCAATAAAATAACACAATTTTAATAAAGGCTAATTTTCTTAGATTCGGTGTTTTTATAAAAAAGAAATATTTTTATAGTTTATTTTTTGATGCCAAAAAATAATTATCTTACTCATAAAGCATTCTATACTCATTATGATTATTTGGTTGAAATTTTACCTAGTTTTTTGCTCTTCAAAAAAATTCTCTCTTAATGTATACTTGATTGACAAACAAAAATATGTAGGTATATGAAATAAGATCAAGAAGAATTTTTTATTTGATCATTATTTATTATTAATCCATAAAAAAATTAATCAAATAAACCTACTTTTTGCATCGTCCTTCAAGGAGAGAAGAACCTTATATAATTAATAAACTAACTAAATGACCATTTTCATGATCTATATTGACCTTATATAAATGGATGAAATTCAGTCTTGTACGAACAAAGAGTAATGAATTTAATTGGTTTTGATTAATAGTCTGATCATTGTGGTGATTGATCACCTTTTTTCTGCTGGAAAATGGAGCAAATGACCAAAATGGCAGAATTGGTACGGCGATTAGACGAACGGATTTTGTGTTGTTTAACGGTCAGTGAACTCAACGATTATAGTAAAGTTAGGAATCAAATATCACAGAGAGAGCGAATCATAATAAAATTTATTCCGAATTTTTACATCATTAAATTTAAAAAAAGAAGAGTAATTAGCATGTTATGCTTTTTCATGAAAAAGTTCAAAAATGATGCGAAAAATGAATATATAAATCACTATTAGATCATAATCATTAAACTTTGACAAAGGGAAAACTTATTAATATTTTTTCATTTAAATAGTTTGAAAATTTCTTGGAGATGATCTGGTCCGGCCATAGTTGCAATATATCATATAGATCCGTTTAATGAAACTTAAAGCATCCAATGTTTGTTTATTTAATTTTGTTTTAGAGAAGTTCTTGGTCCTTTATTTGCCACTTTGAATCAAATCTATAATCATATTCGAGTTTTAAATCCACATATCAGTTTCTAAATATTTCATCATTATAAAATAATTTTATGGAATATTTATGTTTAATTGATGTTAATTCGATTCAATGTGGATCAAAATATGTAATTTTCATTTTTTTGAAAAATCGCTTCGGTAAAGTCTGGTCTAAAAATGATTTTTGCGCAAAATGAATTTAATTGATTACTTTATTTATTATTTGATAGAGTTTGGTGACCTGAATAAAATTAAATATTTAAATCTTTTAATTTTGTTTGAAAAAATATGATTTTTGGGGAAATAATGAAATTTAACCATTATTTTAAAAGCCTTGAAATACCTTAAAATTTAAGATGGTCAATTTTTAAGATAAGATTCAAATTCTCCACATTTGATTGTCTATGCATGCCATCCATTTTGATTTTTTTTTCTTATTTTTAACAATTTTTTAAACCGATAAAAATTGCTACACTTTGATCCATCTTGTTACAGACATTTTTTCGACAGGAAAAATTGAAGCTAAATTTTTTATAAAAATTTTATTAAAATCAGGAGACTTCAGGCTTTCATTTACCACCAAATTCATTTAGGGTTACAAATTGAAAATTAAAATTTTAAAAAATTTTTCCTTCTACTATGACAGAACTTATTTCTCACCCCAATAAATAAGTAACATAAAATTATTGTTCAATTAATTTTTCATTTAAAGTTCACCAAATTAAAATTTTTATTACAACTTGCACATTTTGAACACCTTCAAAATGTACTTGCAATCATCAAGCTAATTAGCAATTGGTTATAAATATTTCTGGAACTCATAATTGTTAATATAAATTTTTTAGATTAAATTTTTTATTTCAAAGAAAAAAACGATATTCAAGCACATATATATGTTAAATTTTTAAAGCAAAAGACAGAAATTAATGATGAGAAAATTTTTATGTGATTAATAACTTCATGATAGGTAAATGAGATAGGATCAAAGTTCCTATTATATGACGAAAAAAATTAAAAATTACAATTCAATGTCTCGCTTGAATTTCAAATGGGTAAAGATGAATCGTGCGCCAATTTTCGATTTCTGGCTTTTGGTCCTTTTTGTTTAACGGGTTATACGATTGAATAGATAGGTGAAATCGTTGAAATTTCCCATGAAAATCAGATGTATAAAAATTGAATGAAAATTTCTCAATAAATAGTTGCTCCAATTATTTATCCCGTTTTTATAAGAAATATTTTTCATTAATTGATCAAACACAATTTTATATTTTTATTTCTATTCATAATTAATAAAGATAAATCTTTTTTTAATTACATTTCATAAAACCTACAAAATATTAAATATCAGTATAATTGATTGGAACAAAATATAACAGGCCAGATCGGATCAATATTATTTTAAAAAATCTATTTTTAAATCCTATTTTTGGGTAAAAGAATATTACTAATTAATTAAACAAATTCCAGGTACAATTAACTTGGCCATGTTTTCATTGCCATTTGCCTTCCTATTAATTTTTTTGGCCATAACAAATGCCTATGAAGTTCCTGCCATAGTGAAGCTTCACAGTCACCAGGAACTTTGCCGTTGCTATTCGCCCAATGAGACTTGGGTCGAGTGTTCCAATCAGAATGAGCCCAAATGTGGCGATCCGTACCCACCGAAGGATGTTCGGCAAGAGTGTGGGCCACCAAAATGCCAATGTTCCGGGGTAAACAAAATAATATTTTTTTAGTTTTTTTATGTTTTTTTTTGTATTTTAAATGTGTATAAATATTTTTTAAAATTTTGTATTAAGGGATATTTTCGTGATGGAAGAACCGGCCGATGCATCGTACGGGACGATTGTTGTCCAAATGCTTACGAAAAATACAATTTGTGTAGCACCGCTTGTGAGCCATCCTGTCAAACTCCTGAGCCAAAATGCCCAAATACTTGTAAAAATTTTAAAAGTTTATAAAATAATATTGATATTAACTAAAAAATCGAAAAAAAAGCTATATTTAAATAAATCATTGTAGTCATTTGTTTAAATGGTCGATGCAAATATTTATAAGATTTTAATAAAAATTAACCTTATCTTATGTTTTCATTTTATCAAATTCGCTAAAAGTTTGATTCACTTACATATCATCTTTAATTAATTTAAAAAAGATATGAGTAATTTCGGGTAAAAATTAAATTTATAAAATAACTCATAATTTTTGGTCAATAAATTAAAATATTTATCATGATAGAAAATTTTTTAATATTTCTCAAGTAAATTTCTAATTTTTTCTTAGGTGGTCCACCAAAATGTCAATGCCAGCCTGGTTATTTCAGAGATCCAAAGGGCCGTTGCATCGAAAAAGAAAATTGTCCATGTAAGTTTAACTGAACATATCAATAAATAAATATAAATTAATCAATTTTTAGATTGTTCATTAAATTTTTCAGATTGTCCACCAACTACTGTAACTCTTACCGTACCTTCAACTCAAACTGATACAATTCCATCTACCGTAGTTACAACTCCGAATAATGAAACAACCGTAACCCCTACTTCCAAAGAACCCACTTATTTGACTGAATCAAGCGCCGAGACTACCGTAGCCCGTGTCTACCCTGCTAAGACAACTACCATGGATTCGACTACTTCAACTACAACCAAAGTCCCAACCACAAGTGCCAAATGGAAAATTGGAATTTATATTTATGAAAAAATAAATAAAATTTAGCCTGCAATGCTTCCGTTCGCGCGACTCCGATGGATTTGTGCATCCTGTTGGATGGGTCCACTTCGATCGGTCTCTCCACCTTCAATACCAATGTGTTGAAATTCACCAAAAAATTAGCCAGCACTCTGAATGCTACTCGGGATGGCAATCATGTGGCCGTTGTCCAATTTTCAAATGAACCCAAGTTGGAGTTTGGTTTTGACAAGGGTCAGGATCCCAAAAAGGTGAATCTTTGGCACTAATTGCAAAGTGACACTTTTTGGGACTCTAATTTTTTTGAGTCCCGGGACTCAAAATCATTTTTAATTTACTTATTATTTCAGATACAATATAGCTATTTGAAATTTTTTTTAGATTTCAATTATTATGGTCAATTATTATTAGTACGGGCACCATACATATAAATCTGCCCGTAATCAGTACGGGCATCAAATAAATCTGCCCGTAACCAGTACGGGTTAATTTGTTGCGTGAAAATTACAATGTGGAACAATAAAAAATAATGATTTTTACTTCCGAGACTCAATAAATATCCCGGGACTCAAAAAAAAGTTAGAGTCCCAAAAAGTGTCACTTTGCAATTAGTGCCGAATCTTTTTTAATTGATCAAGAAAGGGAATTTAAAAATGGATTCTAGATATAGGTCGTTTTTTAAAAGATTTATTCTTAAATTAAGGGCCATTCTTTAAAGTTGGTAAGTTTCACCTCTTATAATGAAGAAGTATTTAAATTGGTAGAACAACACTATCTTCGCTCTTAATTTGAGAAGTGTCATTCCTTTATAACTGCTTAGAAATTTTTTAATCCAGAAATTAATAATATCTTCATAAATTACTAAAGCTTCTTAGTTTCTTAGTTAGCTTTTAGTGAGATATTGTTCACTTCACTCTTTACAGACCAACTTTTTCACGTGGAAAAAGCCAAAAGGCACCTGAGAAAAGAACCCAAAATCTTCCGATTAGATTTCGATTGTTTCACCTCTTAACTATGCCTTCCCCTAAAAGCTCGGCTGAAAGATCTCTTTTTGCACTTTTTTATAAAAATGAATTTACTCCTTTGATAAATTTTGACATAAAATATGCAATGCTTTTTAATATCTTTAATTAACAGCAAAAAAAGTTTAGATTGATCAACAAATCAGTAAAATTAAATATTTGTGGGGTGGCACCAACACTGGCAAAGCGCTAGAATTCACCCGAAAATCCGTGTTCAATGTGACCCGTTTTGAGGTGGACAAATTCCTAATTATAATGACGGATGGACTAGCAAAAGACGCTACCGAGGCACCAGGTGATATAAAAATATAAATAAAATAACATTTAAAACTATATGGGATAAAAAGGATTTGGATTCGATTTATACATTTCATATAAAATTGATATGAAAAATATATTTCATTTGAATAAAATGGATCATATTTTTATATCAAATTTAGCTAAGTCATTGCGTGATGAAGGAGTGAAAATAATGGCCATTGGAGTAGGAAAAGACATTGACAAGAAGCAACTGCAACAAGTGAGCTCAATAATAATGATGAATCTATTAAATTATATTATATTGATTTTTATACAGTGTAATTCATAAAGTGTATGAAAATTCAATTATATTCATTTTTCAGATGACCGGTGATCCGCTCAATGTTTACACAGTTGACAATTTCAGCAAACTAGATGTCAAACTGATCAAGAGCATCACCAATAAGGCTTGTGCTACAGGAACTTAGCGACCAAAGATCGAGTAGAAGAAGAGAATGGATCTTGTGAATATATGTCTGTATTGTAAATTTTGAGAAGATCATAAAAGAATGAATAAATGGAACAATAGCTGCTTGTGTAAAAAGAATAATTAATGTAATAATTTGAGAGTTTTTCTCATTTAAATATACCCGTATTTAACGGATAAAATAATAAAAATTTAAAAAATGTCCCATAATGTAAAAGATTTTAAAAAATGATAAAAGCTCTCAAATATTACACTAAAATTATTCGATTATTTTATCAGATTTTGTACTTAAAAGATGTCACCCGTGCTGAAATTCTTTTCGGATTAGGGTTGGGTGCGATAAATACCAATGGTTGGATCTTTTGTGCATTTTGCTGCAAAATAACAAATTCCCTTACTAATAATAATGCAAATAAACAGCTGCAATAACATGTTTATGCATTGAGGGGAATGAAAGGGTATCATCATCATTTTTATAAATATTTTTTATCTCAAAAAATTATTTTCAAGGCCTCTTAAAATTGAATTAATAAGATAAAAAACTTACATATTAGACTCTTATATCTTTCTCAAGCATTTTTTTTGTGAAAAATCACTTATAATAAATAATAAAATATAAAAGGAGTATAGAATGAATATAAAGACAATCTATTATTCTTTATGAATATAAATCTCACAAAAATCCAACATTTTACATTAAAAATTAATAAAAATTATATTTTAAGAGAGAGAAATTGAAAATCATGATTTTTATTTTATTACATTTTAAACAATTTTTTTAGTTATAACTTATAAATTATTCATAAATTTATAATTTTTTGTGAATTGTGAAATAAGAAAAAAATTTTGAGCATCAAAGATGATGAATTAATTTTATCGTCACGATGACTATGACTAGCGGTCTGCGATATCCTATTCTTTTCATCGAGAATAAATTTGATTCTTCGTTTTTCATTGTTGTTTAATTTTTAATATCATTGTTAAAATTATTTGATGTGGGGTTTTCCATCAAAGCTTTCGCAAATTAAAAATTTTTCAAACAAAAAATTAGGAATTGTTGCTCTTTTCTATTCAAAAAATATTGTTTAATTTTCTTATTTCATATATAATTTTTGCAATTAAATGATTATAACAAAAATTAACTTTCACATAGTAAAAGTTTTTAAATTTAAAATTTATTTTCAACTCAAAAATTATTATTTTACACTTTCAAATAAAATAAATTCACATTAATATTTTCAAAAAAATTATTTAATTTAGCTAACTAATTATGTACCATTTTTATGTTTTTGCGTTTATTTTGGCATATGCCAATGGTCAAACTTCGCCGTCAACCGTTTCTTGTGAGCCCACTTGTTCTACTCCAACCTTCCCAAATTCGGACACAGGTAATTCTTCTTCTTCTTCTTCTTTAGTCTATCTACTAACTTATTCATACTATCAAAAAAACAATAAAATTAGAAGTTTCTGACTAAAAATTATTGTTATCCTATCAACAATTTACGATTTTATTTAAAATATATTTTGATTCTTATCATAATATTTCTTAAATCGAAGCTTATAAACAATGTCCTGGCCCTAACGAGGTGTCGATAATGTGCGGCTCTTGCGACGGGACCTGCCAAAATCCCAACCCGATATGCCCCAAAAATGCATGCCGAATTGACGACCCGCCAATGTGTTTGTGCCGTGCTGGATTTGTCCGAGACAGCAATGGCAAATGTATCGACAAAAACAGTTGTCCACGGGGTACGACATTAATATTAAAAAAAATCCTGGAAGGTTCAGGCCAATACTCAAACCGTTTTCTGCATTTTCGTTTCTGTTCATTAAGTGTAAAAATTTTTTGATGAGTCTAATTGCCATAATGATATTTTTTATTAATGTAATGAGACATCTTTCTGAACTTCTGGAAATTATATTTGAGTTTTAATCGACAATTTATTTTCATACCTTAATACATAAATTAATTAATTTATTTATTTGTTTATCTGCTACTTGGGCGTCATTCCAAGAATGGCAGGAATAATATACCTAATGATCGAAAAAACATAGTCAAATAAAATCAGCAACAACAAACAATATATTACATCTATTATTGGATTTATATCCAATTGGATTTATATCTATTTTTTTCATCAATTTTTAATAGAATGCAATCCTACAACGACAACTCCAAACAATGGTTGCGACAATTTTCCTTGCCCCGCGGATAATTATTGTGCCCTGCAATGTGGCGTTACACCTAAATGCTTCCCGAAAGACCGTAATCTTTGTTTTTAAATCTGTTAATTATTTTTAAATTATTCCTTATTTTACCATTTATTATTTAGCTTGCAAGGGATACAACTGTCCCTATGGCCAAAAGTGCACCTTGGTCAATGTTCAATGCATTTGCGCCCCCTGTCCACCCATTCCTACCTGCACTTAAATCAGTTTAAAATGATGAGCAATTCGAATTCTGATTAAATGTAAGAATTCACAATAATACGATCAGTTTAAAATTTATCAAAGATCAGATCAATATCAAAATTGGTTTTAACCATACTTAATTTATTGCATAAAAAAGCTTATTATGTAACTCGTTAGCATTTTTTTAATAAATAAGATCTTATAGGAACATAGATCTTATAGGAATAAATCTTATAGGAAAAATGAACGACTGCAATGAAAATTTAAAATATATAAATAGATAAAATAGATCTAACAGTTAGAAATTGAATACTATTGTTGAGTAATTTTTTAAAGACAATATAATTTTCTTCCTTACCGGTCATTCTCAAAGGTACAACGGTTTAAGCAAAAACTTATGAACTAAAAAATATCACATACAATATTTTTCAGATAAGAGGAAAAAATTCAATTAAAAAATTTTTATTAAAATCATTAGGTCATAAGGCTAATGATAGGGTTAATAGGGTGCTGGGTGGTTTTTAAAAAAGTATCATAATGGGCGTTTTAAAAAAAAGAATCAAAACTCAATATGTCCTCTAAAAACTTTTTTAGTAGACCTGTTAGATCAAATGTATAAAAGGCAAAGTTGTGCAGAATTTTATGCTCTATCTGCTGGTATAAATTTTTTTTTCGAATTTCGAACAAAAATTTTGAAGAAAGTCAAAAAACCTTATTTTTCGATATTTTCGACTTTTTTCGACATTTTCGTTCGAAATTCGAAAAAAAATTATACCAGCAGATAGAGCATAAAATTCTGCACAACTTTGCCTTTTATACATTTGGTCTAACAGGTCTAACAAAAAAGTTTTTAGGGGACATATTGAGTTTTGATCCTTTTTTTTAAAACGCCCATTGTGATACTTTTTTTAAAACGACATAGCACCATAGGGTTAATAGGGTGATTTTGATAGGGAAAAGTGAGATTTTGAAATCTCCCAAAAATTCTATTAAAATTTTTACCAATTACGCAGTTCACCATGTTTTAGTGGGTACTAAACACGATGGCATATTTGATTTTCAGAATGGATTTTTATACCAACAGTCGAAAAATAAAAATAAATAAATTAATAAATTCTTCAATTTATTGCAAAAGAGCTAATTTTCGAGAGAGTTAAGGAACTTTGAACAAATGAGGTTTTGTTACAATTATGTATCTAATTAAAAAACAACATTGTATTAAGTGTTCATTTATCAAGGAAAATCGCATCGAATGAGGCAAATTTTTTTTTTGGGGGGGGGTTATCACTTTATAAAATCATTTTAAAAATCCGTCAATTTATTTGTTTCTTACTTTGTTTTGTTGAGTTACATAAATGAGGCTCGCATTCAAGCAAATTCCAACAAAACAAATTAACACGAGTATCCCATTTGTGATAATTTCGATCGGCACTAAACCAGCATC
This sequence comes from Rotylenchulus reniformis, assembly GCA_001026735.1. Taxonomy (NCBI): domain Eukaryota; kingdom Metazoa; phylum Nematoda; class Chromadorea; order Rhabditida; family Hoplolaimidae; genus Rotylenchulus; species Rotylenchulus reniformis. The sequence continues at coordinate 41,801 of LDKF01000265.1, read as the reverse complement.
CTTGTATAGTTCATAAAACTAAAAAATTTAATTTTTTTCTAATTTAACATTCAACCTACCGGATCCATTTTCAATCATATGCGAATATGGACAAAAAAATTTTTTTTTAATTTCATAGTAAGAATAGAAAATTAGTACTTTAAGTTTTCTTGACGTAACTATCCGTAATTATACATTCAAAACATTCCATCAAATGATGGAGTTACTATCACCAAAGGACTTTCTGACTTGTGAGAGCGATGTGTAATTTTATGCTTAGGTAATTCATTTTGCTTAAAATTGACACCTCTAACAAACTAATCTCTTGATTCTTAGGAAAGGTATAATAATATGTTTGAAATTGTTTTTAGAATAATGCCTTCTATTACTTGTTATTGACAACTTGTGCTAAATCAAATATCGTATTTTCATGTATTTTTGGTACATAACTATGTTGTATACGTGTGCCACCGTCTATTGGAGCTTATGCGTAATATTGCACATATTTTCCCGAAGTGTCGGATCTTATATATCCTTATAAAATTTATTATTTCAATTAAATATAGATCATATTTTCGAATCTTACATTCATTGTCAATACAAAGGCATAAAGATAAAAAAAAACTTATGAAAAAAGCATTGTACTAGCATTAATTTTATTATTAAATAATTATATTTTTTATCTCAAACACACAAATATAAAAAAATATGTCTAAGAAGCAAATGTAGAAATAGATAGAAAAATATTCATATAAGTGAATATTTTTTTAAGAATTTCAAGTTATTCGATTTATCAAGGCTTAACAAAAGACTCGTGATTTAGATGTTGTTTTACGACAATTAAATTAATATGAAACATTCATAAATTAACTTACACATAGTCCAAATCCAAACAACAAAATATTACTTGATTATCCAATGAAAGATTGTTAATATTAATATAGGCGCTATGTCGTTTAAAAAAGTGCAAAAATGGATTTTTGTTGTGTCCGACAACAAATGAATAATAAGAATCATTAAATAAAATAATATTTATTTACAAAAAATAAATCCAATAAATTGCAATAGAACGGAATAATAATTTTAGTTGTCTGAGCGAATTGGGGAAGTGAGGAATAGGAATGGGGAAAAGATCACAAAAATATTTAAGACAAAATATCCCCTATTCTGATCATTATGTCACTCATCATTCCCAACACCTTCCTTCTTAAATCAAGGCTTCGGGGTGCCATAGCTGTAGAATTGGCCGAACTTACCTATGGCGTCCGGTTGGTCCGGCGCGGTTTCGGCTCTCGTCGAGGTCTGCGCGGTGGAGTGGCCGTCGGGCTGCGATAGTTTGCCGGCGGAGTTCTTGGACTACGTGGTTTCGGGTTTTGGGCGTTTACGCCACTTCCGGGCCTGCGGGTTCCACGACGGGGTCCTCCTCCAGCGGGTAGTGCCTGCGCAATTGGTTGGCGTGCCGATGAACTCTCCTGCCAACACGCGCTAGGTCGGGACCTCTGCAGACGCTCCGCGATGGTGCCTTCGAGCCAATGGGCCTTATTACAAAGTTGGTTGTTCAGCAATAACACAGGATCACCGGGGAGGAATTCCACTTCCTTGGCTCCGTGTTTCATGTCCAATTGATGCGAAATTCCTTTGGTGTAGGACTTTTTGGCCTGCTGAAGTCGAGCCTTGTCCACTGGGATGTCCAGAAGTTGTCCTTTTGGATGGACAAGCGAAATCTGTGCGAAGTCGACGTACGAAGAACAAATGTATATGGGCAAAGAAGAAGTAGGATTCAGCTTATTAACTTTGACGGAAGTATCGACGGATAATTTCATGGTTAACTTTTTTTATTGAAAATTGATACCTGTATCAGTGTACTCTAAGAAGCATGAAAAATTTAAAGAAATTAACCTGAAGAAATAAAAAATACAATTAATTATTTCCAATAAAATCTAATTTATATCCATGAAGAAACACATAAATAGAGTGGGTAAATGGTAGAAAGAAGGTTTAGAATAGGGTGCCACGGGATCAAAACGGAACAGGACGATTGGTGGCGGGCCGGTTGGTGGTGGCCGGTTGGTGGCGGCCGGTTGGTGGCGGCCAGTT
>LDKF01000265.1:21879-39625 GCA_001026735.1 Rotylenchulus reniformis | reverse complement strand
CACCAACTGGCCGCCACCAACCGGCCGCCACCAACCGGCCCGCCACCAACTGGGGTGTACCGATCTAGACCGGTCAGGGAGCCCCGTCACTCCGATACCAGAGTTCCAATCCCGGTTTTTAAGACCGGGACCAACTGGGACCAAAAATACACCCTTAAGAATGGCATTTTTGGCGAAATTTTAAAAAATTAGGGGGAGAGGAAGGGAAAATTCTGAGTTTTAATGGTGAAAATTCCTTAAGAAATTTAATTTTTTCGCCTAAAAAAGCAAAATCTTCCTACCACCTTCATATAGTTATACATTTACATTTTCACCATTCTATTTTTCTTCCATCGGTCTCGACCTCTACCTAACCAGTAACAGCTCCATTTGCCTTTTTTTTGAAATTTTAAAAAAATTTGAAGTTTCAAAATTTTTTGAAACTTCAAATTTTACAGAAATTTATAAATCCCCTTGGCCAAAAATTCGGCATATTTTTCTGTATATTATTTCCATTTAAAATTTTTTTGAAAAATTTTTTAAATTTGTTGATATATTTTTAAAATTTTATACTAAAAGTTGGTCACGGTCAGTCCCGGTCCCGGTTTTTGCCAAAAGTTCCGGTCCCGTGGCACCCTAGTTTAGAATCCAATAGCAGACAGATGACTCACATCTCGACAACTCTTACTATGAATATTCGAAGGGCAATAATGGATTAATTCAACAATTGGTTATCTCAAAAACAAAGCATAAAATTCTCTACTAAATTATTATTATAAACCCTCGAATTGTTCATCCAAAAAATCATGGTAAAGATATCACATGCGTTTGGCTATAATAAACAATAAACATAAATTAACACAAATTATCATCTTACGCTCGAATATTTGATGATAAATTGTTATTATTATTATTATTATCATTTCCCAAGGAAGCAACTCTGGCTTGTAGCTGGTTAAAGCAATTTCGGAATGCTTGTAAATAATCTTGGCTAAAATTGAAATTGGGAATATGTGTATTATATGAAAAAAATAAATAATTGTTTGCCTGCATATTAGGAGTATTGGCGTGACGCTACTATGGGCCATCATTGAAAGACCATTCATAGCGGGCGAAATTACATATTCCATCTTGAACATGTCCAGTTGGAGCTTGGGCAATACAAGTCGGAAAACAATCAGGCCCTGAGGGGGAGGCCTTTAGCATTTTCGGTAAATTGTCAGCCGAAAAAAATTATTAATCTTTCTTCAAATAAGCAAATTAAAAAAAAATTCTATCTTGGAAATTATTTTTGTAATTTGAGTAGATAATTAATTGAACTACCAAAACATAGCCGAATAAGCTGATGATAATTAGAATGGTCAATGAAAGTGCCAATTTTTTGCTTTTGGGTGAAACTAAAATGCAATAAAAAGATGCAAAATAATATTAAAAATTGAATACAGATCTGCAAATTACCTGCCGATTTTCTGCACCAGATAACCAACCACATCAGTGCATAGCATAAAAATTCCCCAACATAGCTGAAGAGGCTAACAATATTTGTATGAGTTGCAGTTTCGGGCAGGTAAGCGAGGTCTTGATAGCTGCACATCACTGGCCTGATTTTTATTTTTTATGAATAAAATAATAATTTTATTAAAATTGAATACTTGTCCCAATGTTGACTTGCTGCATCATAAATAATAAATGTTGCTATTGTCATCGAAATGCAACAGGAAATTAGCAGGAATTTGAAAATTAAATGCTTCCCGCGATGATCAAACCTTAAAAAATATGAAGACATTAATTTATTAAATAATTAAACAAATAAGAAGTAATTTTACGTCTCAATTGCTTGGGATCTTAAGGGCTTGATTTTTGGATAATCTGAAAAAATATCGAAAAAATATAAGTATTACTTTTTTGGTTTATATATTGATATCCAAATAATAAAGATGGATTGAGGATAAAACTGCTGAATATGAATAATTAAAGTGGGAAGGGTGCTTTTAATTGGAAAAGGAGATCAAATTAAAATTGGAATAAAAATTTATAAAATATCTAAAATGTAGAACTAATGAAGCTCTTTGGATAAATTATTAAAAGAAAATGTTCTTTTCGTTAAAAATTTCTTATTAAGAAATTATAGATTCCTTTTACATTGGAAATCAAGGTTATTCAAAAAGTACCATATTGGGAAAGACACTCCAGCGAGTCTTTCGATGCCAATGCACAACTGTAGTCGGGTGGCGAATCCGGCACCAATCGTAGGGATAACGATAAGGAAGTAGCAAGTCCGGAGAGGAATGAAGTTGATCCCGAAGAGAAAAACGAAGAATTTGATGAGATATCCGGAGAGTAGAAAGGAGGCCGAAATGGCGTAGAGAGCGATCAGAATGTTACACGGGGAGCGCAGAGACCTATAATGGCATAAACGGTATCATGGCTTAAAAAGCGCCATTTTAGTCTTACTTTGTCTTCTTAGTAACGTAAACGAGGCTCAGATTCAAACAGATTCCAACCAAAGCAATTAGCGTGAGGATCCCATTTGTGGCAATTTCGATCGGCACCAAACCAGCATCTTTGTATATTTCATAAAACTAATTTTCATTAATAAAATAATTTTTTATTCAATCATTTAACTTACTGGATCCATTCAATAAAATAAGATGTGATTATAAAATTCCCAATATTTTACTAAAAGATTTTAAAATTATATATCAGCTTAATAACAATAATTGGTTTGGTACTTATTAGCTGTGCATGGAACCCGTACTCGTACTTTCGTACATATACTCTTTTTTCTTACTATCAGTACGAAGTACTTGGTACGAAGTACGAATACGAGGGTTAGAAAGTGAGGTATGAGGTACGAGTACGAAGCACGATCCAATTTTGGGTCTTAAAATTCGTATTTTTTCAACATTTTCCACTAGGAAAGATGGTCTAATTTTCAAAATTTTTCTTGACGGCCATTACCGGGGCCAACAGTAACCCTTTTCAGTAAAATTTCTCCAATAAAAACTGCCGTTAAACAAAAAAAAATTAAATTTTCTTAAGAAGTACGAAAAGGTACGAGGCATGAATATGAAGTAAGAATTTTTTTGATGATACGAGTAGAGTATGAAATACGAGGGTCGAAAAATGTGGTAGAGGGACGAGTACGAGTGCGAGCAAATCCATTTTTTTCCGAGCATTATCATTGTCATTTTATGCTTAAAACACGAATGAAATTAAAAAAATGTAGGTTAATGCAATTTACGTCTTTGGGCTAAGAGATGCTGTCGTTTCATCGAAAAGTACAAGAATAAAATAACAGTCCCAGAAAACTTTTCTGTTAGACCTGATAGACCAAAAGTATAAAAGGAAAAGTTTTTATACCATCAGAATCAGCATGAAATTCTGCACAACTTTTCCTTTTATATTTTTGTTCTAACAGGTCTAACAAAAAAGTTTTCTGGGGCTGTTATTTTATTTTTGCACTTTTCGCTGAAACAACTCAGCACGGGGCTAAGATACCTAGTACTTAGGGTGTAACAAAAGTTCAACCTTCTGATGCTGATGGAAAAAATTGGAACTCTGAAAAGAAAGAAAGAAAGAAAAATTATGAATTGAAAAAGCTCAAAAAAATTACTAAAAAGTGTTTCAAAATGCGGTTCATCGCCCATATTCTGAGAGATTAAAAAATACATGATTTTATAAAATTATCTTTGAGAAGAAAAATAACTGATTTTGCAATGGTCCATAGAATTATAAAAGGTAATAGAACCTTTTTGGGGAAACTACATAGCGCGTAAAAGAAATAATTTTTCCCTTAGGGTAATTTCTGACACCAAATCCGATTATGACGTCCCTTTGAATTTTCTAATGCGGTATCCTGGTCAGGATTGGATGCAGCGTCAAAATTACCCTAGGAATGTCTTTTTTAGATGATTTTTCAGAAATGAAATTTTGTCTTCAAAGTCAAAAAGTGACGTCAGATGATGCAGCAATACATCAAAATGGACGTAAATAAGATTCAGTTTCAAAAATTACCCTATTAGTTCTTGAAATGATTTTTTGAATAAAAATCTATGTGAAGAGGAGAGAATGGGGGGGGTCTAGGGAGTACCCAAACCCGATAAGTACCAAAATTTGAGGTAAATGATTCATCAGCACTTAAAAATATACATAAATAGAGTTTTTTATTTTGTCTTTTTACCTATATGAGACGGTGCTGGGTCTTTTAAAAAAAGACCCAATGTGGCCAGTCTAGCCGAAAACTTTTTTCGTTAGACTTGTTAGAGAAAAAGTATAAAAGATAAAATTGTTCAGAATTTTATGCTAATTCGAATGGTATTTTTAATTTTTCGAAATTCGCCCAAAAAGTCCGAAATTTCCCCTAAAAAACATGATTTTTCGGTAATTCGGAAAAAAATTCGAACTTTTTGGCCGAATTTAGAAAATTAAAAATACCATTCGACTCAGCGTAAAATTGGGAACCATTTTGTAACTTTTTGTCTAACACCTCAGAAAAGTTTTAGGCCAGACTGGCCACATTGGGCCTTTTTTTAACGCCCACATTGGGCCTTTTTTTAAAGACCCATCACCATATGAGACTCACAGATACAGATTAGCAATTTTTATCGGCAATAAACCAACACCTTAGTGCAATCCAATAAATAATAAAATAAAATCCGATTTTACTCAACCCTTACCGAATCCATTTTGAAAGAAATAAGAATATGCTTGAAAGTTCGCCAATTTTCTATTAACAAAAATTGGACCTCAGAATTAAATTTATCAACTCTCACTTGTCAGTAGAACTAAAAATAATGAATACCTTTGTGAATACGAATGGACATAATAATAATATAATAATATGTTAATGTAATTTATGGCTTTGGGCAACTATAGTGCGTCAACAAGATCTGCACTGAGCAACGATGACCTATCCATTTTTCGGATTTCTTTGAAAGGTTCGAAATTATTTTAAATATAAAAATTTAAAAATTAAGAAAAATCGATTCAGTTCTTACATAAAAATTTATGGAAACTATAATTGGATTATTTGTACATATTTTGTTCGATCTCTTCCATAAAGAGAAGGTGTCCAGAGAAGGTAAAAAAGAAAACAATTAAAATTGATTATAAAATTTATTTTTGATGATTTTAAAGTTGTAAATCTCATTCTGATGTGATTTAACACCAAGTTTTACGCGGGTTTCACATGAGATAACGATACATCAAAAGTCACATTTTAGAAACACATAAAATGTAACATAAAGGCAGCCTAGTTTGGGCATTTTTGGAGGCCTGAATCTGCAACAGATTTGAAATATCATCAAGTTAATCCATGATTTTATTAAATCATTGAGTTTTTTCAAAAGTATTTTAACATACTTATAATATAATTAAGGTATTATGCTTCACTTATCATGGAAACATTAGGTTAAAATCGTTATTGGATAGACATTGATCCTTGGTCTTTTTAAAGCCTTTTTTAGCTCGATTAGGAATAAATTCTTTAGAAATGTAGGTGGCGAAACTTTTTACATTCTTTTTTTTTGTAAAAAAATAAAAGATAAAAGAAAAGATGAATTTTTCTTTCCATCATTCCATTGGCTCCATTCAATAAGATTTGTTAGATAAAATTTTTGTTATACATATTTTAGGAATTATTTTCATTTTTTCTCATCTTCTAAAACTTATTCTTCTCCTATAAATTATGTCAGTGCTAAAGGTGGTTCCTAAATCTAAATTTTTATAGTATTTTATTATTTAATTTATTTTTATTTTTATCTACATTTATTAATTTTCATTATTTATCATAAGTGCATAAATTATCATTATTAATTTAATTTAATGACCCAACACGTTCTCAAATTACTATACTGATGCATGATCTTTAATCTTTTTATTGCATTTTTTACCTCCAATAGGAAAAAATTCTCTAGATATGTAGATAGCGAAACTTTTTACATTCTTTTTTTTTTGTATAAAAAATTAATGTAAAAGAAATAATGAATTTTCCTTTCCATGTGAATTTTCCATTCCATCATTCCATCGGCTTCTTCAATAAGATTTGTTAACATTTAATATTATATTTTAGAAATTGTTTTCCATTTTTCTTTTCTTTTAAAATTTATTCTTCTCCAATAAGTTATGTCTTTGCTAAAGGTGGGTCCTAAATCTAATTTTTCTACACTATTAAATTACTTTTTAATGTATTTCTTTTCCCTAGATTCACTAATTTTCTTTATTTTATCATAAGTGCATAAGAACAAAATGCGAAAAATGTTGCTCCTAAACACCTAAAATATCATTATTAATTTAATAATTACTATTTTACAGTTCCGAATTGTTCCTCAATTGTTCTGGCTTATGATGGCGATAAAAATTGCTCAACAATATGAAACTAACACTCATCATCCGTCTTACCAATGTCCTGGGCCGAATGAAGAATACAAAAAGTGTCTGAAAGATTGTGAGGGCACCTGCAATGATCCGGAGCCAAAATGTCCAAAGCCGAAAATTTGTAAAAAAATAAATAAATAGCAACTAATTTAAAAAAATAATTTATAAGGTAAACCGCCCAAATGTCAGTGCTGTAATGGGTTTGTTCGCAATTCCACTGGAGTTTGTATAGCAAAAGAGAAATGCCCGATAAATGGTTAGTTTTGATTTTTAACAATGATTTGATATATTTTATTATTGTATAAAATTCTAAAATTGATCTAGAAGTGAAATTGCATTTCAAAAAATTCACTTTTACATTTATTTCAAAAGAAATATCATATCAAATCGTTTTTAATTAAATGCCAATGAAATAAATTGATCAATTAATTGCTATATTTAATGTATTTACAGCTTGCGCAGTTACACTTTGCCCATATGGCACCCAATGTGAACTTGACTGTGCCAGGAAAGCCGTTTGTGTACCGAATAACCGTAATAAAAATAAAATATTACAAACAAATTTTACCAAAATATATCTTCTAAAATAAATAAATAAATAAATAATATCATACATGCATATCATCATTATTTGTTTAATCTAACTTAAGATAATCTGATTTTCGAAAAATTAAAATTGTCAAATGATAAATCCCAACAATTTTTACTTATTAAGTTTATTTATAATCAATCAATCAAGTTAAAAAACCTTTCGAATGGGATTAATTTAATTATAAAAGTCTTAATTATGTATAGCAATGTTTGGGGTCATGGCAATTCGTATATTAGCAATTCGTACACTGACGATTTCCGGACGTAATAACTCGGCTTAAACTCACTAAAGAAAAATGTTCTTGGAATCATAAGAAGTCTAAGGGCATTTGAATTGGCCCATCGAGAAAAAGTTATGGTCAAATTAATCACTCGTGCTGGCAAATTTCCGCCACATGTGATATCTTGGCCATAACTTTTTTCGACCAATTCTATCTGGCTTAGAGTCAATTCGTAGCTAATTTAATGCTCTATCTTAAGATGACAAGAACTTTTTTTTTATTGAATTTAAGTTATTAGACTTAGAAAATGACAGTGTACGAACTGTCAGCGATCCCCAAAGTTTAAATTGCTTTTTTCCTGCCAAGCTTGTGATGGATTTCATTGTCCTCGTCGATGGGTGTGCACCTTAATCAAACGCCAATGCTTCTGTCCCCCATGTCCGCCGCTTCCGAAATGCAGACCGACGATGTTCGATTAAAACTCATGAAATGAACAGAGAAGAGTAATGGAAAAATTATTCCCAAATTTTGAAAAAATTTTCAAAATGAATTGGTCTTAAAATTTTAACAAATGATAAATGGAAAACATTTTGTATGATGATTATGAAATAGGTATGAGCAAAGAAAGAGAAAATTAGTAGTAGTAAAGTATAAATATAGTATAAGCATGCAGATGTGTGTCTGGTATTACGACATTTAAAATGGTGTAATTGGTCTATTGTTTTTGAATCTTTTTAAAACCAACTAGATAATTATCTAAAAAACAAAAAATAGGCAAAAATTTTGAGTGCTGGGTCGTTAAAAAAGAGGCTAATCGGGGCATAAAAAAGTGGCTAAAATGGCCACTCTGGCCAAAAACTTTTTTGTTAGACTTGTTAGACAAAAGGTATAAATGACAAAATTGTTCAAAATTTTATGCTGATTCAAATGGTTTTTTATTTTTTCAAAATTCGGCCAAAAAGTTCGAAATATCCCCCTAAAACCGTATTTTTGGTATTTCGAGAAAATTTCGAACTTTTTTTAGCCGAAGCAGATTTGAAAAATACCATTGAATTTCGAAAAAATAAAAATACCATTTGAAAATTCTGAACAATTTTGCCATTTATACCTTTTGTCTAACAAAAAAGTTTTCGGCCAGACTGGTCACATTGGCCACTTTTTTAACATCACGAGTGGCTTTTTTTTAATGACCCAACACCGAAATTTTGCTAGAATATTTATTAGCGATAATTCCTTATTGAGGAAGGAAAGATACACAATAAAATAAAAAATAATCCTAGCCACGCCTGCTAACGATATAATAATACAAATCATATCTTAACTTTTAGTTCTTTTTTTTACCCACGCTTTCGACAATAATTGTCATCACAAATTTTTGTTCAAATTTGTTTTGCCCGCAATTTCTGACCTCGGCGATAAGAACTCGATGATACCAAGGCCATCCCATTTCATCGTAACCGTTCGGGGGTTGCCCCGTTCGTTTTTACACTTCCTCCGGTGCGTGACAGTGTTTTTGCCCCATTTTCAGTGCATAAAAACACAATAAATCACAATCAAATTATTACCATTTGCACCGTGTGATCCCTTATAAAGAGCGTCATAAAGCTGAACCATTCACATTTTTAGAACGTGACCATAGTTCTACTTCAGATGTCATTTGGCATGAAGATAATGGATTTAAAAAATATAAAAAGATAGTTAGTTCTAGGATTAAAAACTTGGAAGCATTTTCGATTTGCTCTTAAGCTACAATTTTTTAGAATAAAGTTTATTAGGATAAAAAGTTATTAAATCATATTTTAGGGTCCAAACATACTTAAATTATTTATTTTATTATTAAACATATTATTAAGTCATTTAAAAAACATTAACTATGTTAAGGATAGAATAACTCACTTAGAATTTAATGATTAGGGCTTTTATACTTAGGGTGTAACATAAATTCTATCGCATAATTATAGCGGCATATTAAAAAATTCATAACTTTGTTATTTTTCTACCAAATCACCTGCTCTCTTTTTTTTGGTAAAACAAATTGTTTTCTATCATTTAAAAAAAAAATTAAAAAAGAAAACTCAATTCTAACCTGCTATTTACGAAAGTTATAATTTTTTTAAGTAAATGTACCCAAAATAGACATTTGGCCATTCTTTTTCTTTGCTCTCTAATTGACATATTCCATGAGGATTGGAATGGAAAATTTGGCAAAAAGATGATATAAAGGACCCTCTTTTATGGTGCAAAAAAGAAAAAATTAGACAATTCAATCAAGGTTAATATGAGGCCGCCAAAACTCCTCAAAATTTAGGCCATTTTCTGGGCTCAAGTGAGAAATAATTAGCATAAATTATTGGGCTTTTTATAAGTAAAAATGCAAGTAATAATTTACCATGTTAAAGCTAAGTATTGCAATGCAAAAACTTAGCATTCTCACTTTTCTCTTCTTCGCTGGGTTAGGTTTGATCCACGGGCAAGATGTTTCTGTTGCACATTGTGGGGCCAACGAACAGCCTCTGCCCTGCCACATTTGCGAGGCGACTTGCACAAACCCACCGATGTGTAAAAAATAAAATAAATAACTAATTGATTTTATTAAATTTATTTTAAGGTAAGCCACCCCAGTGCCAGTGTAAATCTGGCTATGTGCGCCATAATGGTCGTTGCATTGTAAAAAATTCGTGCCCAAATCGTATGTTTAAAAAATGTCAAAAATTGATTGTAGATAATTTATTTTTTTGTTAGTTTAACTAAATTAAGAAGCAAAGTAAAAAATAGATTAGAAAAAATAATTACCTATTATCGTTTTTCAGCTTGTTCGGGTCATCTTTGTCCACCAGGCTATAGGTGTCATGTCAATTGCATCGGCAACCCCAAATGCCTTAAAATCAATCGTAAGAATTCAATATAAAAAATTAAAATTACCATATACTGACTCCTTGAAAACATTTCTTTATTATCCGTTCAATTTTTGTTTCTTTTAAGGCACTGAGAAATTATTTTATTACAAAATTTTTTGGGCATTTTTCTTTACAAAAGAAAATAAGAGTTTTCAGTTTAAATGTTAACTATTAAGCTTGCGCCGGCCATCATTGTCCTCCTCAGCAAATATGTCGCGCCGTCAGTCCTCCGATTTGCCCTTGTCGACCCTGTCAATCTATTCCGCGTTGCTTCCCAATCGGTTAATTGGCGAAAGGAGCCAATTAAGGAGTGATTAGAGACCAATGATCAACGATGATTAATCGCACAATACTCTTAAATACTACTTATGTTGTTTTCTCAATAAAATTAGCATTTTATAATGTTTCTTAAAATTACCTAAAATTAAGATAAAAAAAAATTTCTGCCGACAATATCTTTTTCGTCATTCGATAAAGGTCGATTCTAGATTTCCTGCAGTACTGAACCCGAAAGCTTTTCCATTTTTCAAAATCGAATATTCTAGACCGTTTCTTGTTGATATAATAAATTAATGAAGATTTGATAAATAAATTAATAAGCAAAGGGTGTCAGGTTTTGCGGGGTGTACTAACTTATTTTCCTAATTATACCTTTGTGGTTGTAGCCGTGGCAACCCAGAAATGGGGAATACCGGTGCTAGGATGTTAAAAAAATTCGCCAATGTGGCCAGTCTAGCCGAAAACGTTTTTGTTAGATTTGTTAGGTCTAAAGTATAAATTGTGCAGAATTTAGGCTCTAACTCTTGGTATTTTTATTTTTTCGAAATTCGAACAAAAAATTCGAAATTTTCCCGTAATACCCTATTTTTTCATATTTTCGAAAATTTTCGCTTTTTATTCGAATTTCGAAAAATAAAAATACCAAGAGATAGAGCATAAATTCTGCACAATGGCTTTTTATACATTAGACCTAAAAAATCTAACAAAAACGTTTTCGGCCAGACTGGCCATATTGGCGATTTTTTAACGCCCACATTGGCGAATTTTTTAATCCTAGCACCGGGAATATCGCCTGGCAAAAAAAGTGAAATCGGTACATTCAAAATCCCATGAAGGGAAACAATTAAATAATACAATATGAAATAAAAGGTGCAGAATTAAGTGAAATATGAATAATGTGATCTATGAAAAACAATATGACGAAAAATGAAATCCACTTATTTTATGGAATTGGGGCCCTGATTTGGACCATCAAATCTCACATTGTTTTACTTGAAACCTAAACTGACCAATTGCACGAAGTACGATGGGGGACACTGTGGGAGCATTATAATTTTGATTGGACTTAGATATTAATGCGAGAAGGGATATCAGAACGGAGAATGACTGTGAGTTCAGGTAGACAATATAGTCTAATTTGGGTTTCTGATCCTTTTTTTATTCCTTGAACTTTCCTTGCGTTCTTCTACTGTCATTTCGGCTTAGTTGCAGTTTATGCGTAAAAAGGTATTTTATGCGTCCATTGAAATTTTATGCGTCCAAATATAGAATATGGAACCAAACAAACTTTTCAGCGTCCAATCACCTTTTATGCGTCCAATCAAAATAATAATAATAAAAAAAATTCATAAAATCGAAAAAATTTTAACCATGATTCATTCTACAGGGAATTGTATATGTATTTCCTCTAGTAATAGATGAGCAAAGATAGTATTTGTTGTTAAGAGGGTGTCGATCTCCAAACAGCAGAAACATGGCGCCGGTTATATTCATGGCAAAAAATGGGCATCTTTTAAGAAAAATTTTGAGGATTTGGGCCTTTCTCTTAGAAATCTTTTGATAAAAAAAATTTATTTTTTGAAAATTCTCGGGATTTTTTTATTAATAAAATTGTTGAATCAAAAAATTCGCTTACGTAAAATTATATGATTGGACGCATAAAAGTTTTGTTTGGATTCATATCTCGGTTTGGACGCATATTCTCTGACTGGACGCATACAATTTCATTGGACGCATAAAATACCTTTGGACGCACAAACTGCAACTAATAAGCCTTCATTTTTTCACGGAAGTCCTAGCATCCTTTTTAATGGAATTTTTAATTCAGATTGACGCCAAAAATTAATATTATTGTATAAATACAAAAAGTAGCAAATAATTGAAAATATTTGATTCTTCATTGAATCATTAATCAATATTAGTTCCTGTAAGAGAATTGGTTACATTAATGTTTCGTTTCAATTTTGCCAAAAATACAAATAATTGCTTTAATCTTTAGCTTATTTTGCTTCATCCCCCATCTCGGTTTGCTTACTTTTGCCCCTTTTCCTTTCGTTTGATCCGTTTTTTGCGCTTCAATTCTTTGTGTCCGTTCACAAAGGAAACAAGTGTCTGCTACAGCTAATGACCTATTTCGCTAATGGAAAAAGCGATTAATCATCATTACTAAGTAACTGTTTTATTGTTCTATAAAAATGTAGATTAATTTCGCAAAACTTGGAGACAGCCCAGTTTCTATTGTAAAAACTAACGATCAAATTATAAGATCCTCTGAATAAAATATAAAATTATCTTTCAACACTATCTTTCAAATATAAAATTATCTTTCAACACTTAAGTATATTATAATAATTTACTGTAATTATGCTTTTCTCATTAATAAATATTTTAGATATACAGGCTTAAGACACACAGCAGATTTGTCTTTAGATTTTACAGATTTTTCATACATTTTTATATAGTGCGATCGCTAGAGCAAAGCCGATTTAAATCCATTTTTGAGGTCGGAATAGAACTTTGAAACGAAAAGTACAGTTTGTGTTATAAATCGATTCGAACGAAACCTAGAGAAACGAATTTGGTGTGAAAAGATAGCATTATAAATTAGCTACAGAATGAGCCCAAGCCCATCCGAAAAGGGCCTTTTCTAAAAAAAGTTATGGCCAATAATCATTCGTGTGAGCATTTTTTGCAAATTGGCCGACACAAGTGATTATTTTGGCCATAACTTTTTTGAACTGGGCAGTTCAAATGGGCTTCGGCTCATTCTATAGCCAATAATTAGATCTATCTTTTCACACCAAATTCGTTTCTCTAGGTTTCATTTGAATCGAGTTATAACCCAAACTGTACTTTTCGTTTCAAAGTTCTATTCCGACCTCAAAAATGGATTTAAATCGGCCTTGCTCCAGCGACCGCAGATTAAGTAGAAGATTTATATTAGAAGGTTGAAGAATGGACTTCTGCATTTTACAAAAAAATTACTTAAACATCTATTACGGGCATTTTTTGTTATCAATCTGATTATTTATGCAAAAAAAAAATATTTAAAAGCCTTAAATCTCTCGAATTAGAATTTTGCATTGTATTTTCATTTCTGCTTTAGATTGTGTCGATTTACATTATATCATTCCTATCCCTAGAAGGTTGTGAGTTGAAATTTTTTTGGAAAATCAACCAAAAATGATTTTGAAAAAAAATCCACCCAATTATTAGATCCTAATATGAAAGTACTTGAAAATTAGGCCAATTAGGTCAAGCATAGTTCATATATTTACATATATTGTATTTAATATACTCGTAATTCATACATTTCAGCTCTATCCAATTCCAATTCGACGTGTCAAACTCCAAAATAATAATTGAAATGCAAAAAGTTGGTCCGTTCGTCCTTACCATCCTAGCAGTTTTTAGCTTGACGTTTGGTGATGCCAAATTAAACGATGCTAAACGTTGTAAAGCCAATGAGGTGTGGCGCCCTTGCAGCACATGCCGGGACCCTACCTGCAAGGACCCAAAGCCGATATGCCCCAGAAGATGCAAAAATAAACAAACATAATTTCTTAATATTTTTTATATTTAAGGTTATCCTCCAAGATGTCAATGTGCTCCTGGTTATTATCGCGAAAAAGGCGTTTGCCAAAAATACTGCCCAAAAATTTATCGCCATCGTGAGTTTATATTTGTATTAAAAACATTATTGAGAAAATGTATTAATTTTATTTATTTCACAAATAATGGATAAAGTAATCGCTCTGATCATTTTAAGTTATTTTATTTGATATTTTCATGGTTTGAAGAAAATAAAAAGGTTGAGGTTACTAGTTCGATTCAAAAAATCATTTTTCTCATTTTATTATAGATTTATTTTTACTTTTTCTCATTGGTGTTTTGCCAAAAAATACATTTGAATTTTTAAAACTGGCCTGGTACCGATGCTTTATTTGATATTTATTATTATATCTTCACAAAAAATATCATTCAATAACAAATAATAAATTAAAATTAAGAATTCCCACCAACAAAATAATTTATAGCTTGTTCACACATCCATTGTCGATTTGGTTATCGCTGCCAGGTTGACTGTGTCGGGAACCCCAAGTGCATCCCGAAAAACCGTAATCTTTATAAAAATAAAATATAATAATTATTTAGCTTATCCTATTTCAAGAAATATAGCCATGATAATAAGGTTGTAAACTTTCTTAAAATTATTTTTTCAATCACTGACAGCGGTCCCGAGTCAATAAATTTTTGATTTAAATTAAATTTTATTCTTTGGTTGTTTTTTGAGACTCATTCTGAAAATCAATACAATGGATTATGTGCCGATATATGGCTATATTATAACAAAGCATATAGGCAAAATGTTTATTAGAAGAAAATTTAATATATTTTCCATTTTTTAAAATTTTTATATCAGCCACACATTTAAATAAAATTAAAATAGTCTTTTGATAGAAATGGACTTTTCTAGGATCTTTTGAAGCGAATTCCTTCTTGCAAAATAGCACATAAAAAGTGGATAAATCGAGGAAAAAGAAACAAATAAAAATAATTTAACATAGAATGTTTTCGCATCATAAAATCCTAGCGCCGAAAATAAAATTTGATTTCTACAGGATTTTTACGCCGATTTTATCATTTTTATTGAAATTTTAATTTTATTTGATATCCTTTCACATCTTGTTAAGCATGTTTCGGATACAAGTGCCCTCATAAACAAAGGTGCAAGACCTACTCGCCTCCGTGCTTCTATGCCCCCTGCCCTGTTCTGCCGCGTTGCCAACCCATCGGTTAAATCTGTTACTGTTGACATGATGAAAAGATCAGAATCTGCTGATCAGTATTGGAATCGGAGATTTAAGTGATAAATTGTTAATGAAAATTTTTTGTTATTATAACAGTAAATACTTTTTTGGGAGGGAGAGGGACGGTTGAAGAAGTCAATTGGCCATTTTTACTTAACTTGTACATATATAATTGAAAAGGTTATGTAAAATTCTGGAAGGGTATTTATTTTTTATTTAGAGGAGGCGTAATAAGTTAAAAAATCAACACCATATCACTAACAAAACAATGGGTATTTTAGAACAGAAAAAGTTGCACACTTCTTCCCTGCTAATGGAATAATATATACCAAAAATTCAATATTTGTCGGTTTTTTTTCACCATTCATCCCATGCTTCTAACTTCTGGTCCATGTTTTTCTTTCCAAATTTCGGTTCAAATTTGTTTTGCCCGCACTTTCTGACCTCGGCGATAGAATCCGATGATACCAAGGCCATCCCCGTTTCATCGCAACTCGTGCGGGGTTGCCCCGTTCGTTTTTACACATTCCCCGGGGACGTGATAGTGTTTTTGCCCCATTTTGCGCACACAAAAACCGATTTATCACATTTAATTATCATTTGCACCGAGTAAACAGATCCTGTATAAAAAGCGCCAATGAAGCCAATTCAAACGAGGAAAATATCAAATTTAGGCGAGAGTTAACATATTACTGGGAGTGTGCAGGATTCGGTGATTTATTTTTAATCACAATAATGACTTAGCATTATGTTTAAGATAAATAGTTCCAGGATTAGGAATTTTAAAAATTTCTATGTTCTTAGTGAAGATTATTGCTAGCGAGGTCCAAGTTAAACAATTAATTTATTTAATTTTGAAGCATCTTTAGTTATCATTAGCATCTTATGGGAGATAATTTTTTAAGCCGGAATTTAATCAAGTTTAAAAATAAAAATATTTTTTATTGATTTTTTTACATATGAAGTATCGATGATCTCCTAAAATAAATCTAAATCCATTACTTATGGTTTAAGAACATAATTTATAGAATAACGGATGGAGTAACACCAGTTATACTAAATAGTCATCAGTACTAAGCTTGAATTAGCCATTTTTCTCCAATTAAATAATAAATTTAGTGACAAGTCTAATTGTCGCAATGCAACACATTAGCATTTTTGGCCTTCTCTTCTTCTTCGGTTTGGGTTTGATCCATGGCCAAGAAGTGGCTGTAATACCCTGTGGACTCAACGAACAACCTCTCCCCTGCCGTGTTTGCGAGGCGACTTGCACAAGCCCATTAACATGTGGAAAAACGAATTTTTTCCTCGAAAATTTTATGTTTTAAGGTAAGCCACCCCAGTGCCAATGCAAATCTGGTTATGTGCGCCATAACGGTCGTTGCATCCTCAAAAATACTTGTCCAAACCGTAAGTAAAAAAGGAAAATTTTCTACAAAAAATTCCAAGAGTTGTAAAAAAATAATTAATTTAAATTTGGCCATATCAAAAGTTTTCGTTATATGAAAATAGAAGCTTTTAGAAAAATTGAACTTTAAATATAAAGAAAAATTCAAACAACTAATATTAAAGATTAGAAAAAAAATTTCACGTTGTTTCAGCTTGTTCGGGTCACCATTGTCAGCCAGGTTATAGGTGCTATGTAGATTGCAACGGCAGGCCCAAATGCCTAAAACCCAATCGTATGATCAAACATAATAAATTATAATTATTGTAATTCTGAATCTGAAAAAAATCTATGAATTTTTATTATTTTCTTTTTTTTTGTTTTGGTGAAAAAGGCAAAAAATAATAATTTTCTCTTTATTTTTATCTTTTCCATTCATTATAATTCTACCCGAATTAATAAACGATAATTTTTCCTTTTTTAATTTATTAAGCTTGCGCTGGCATCCACTGTCTTCCTGGACAAATATGCCGCCCCGTTGTTCCTCAACCGATATGCCCTTGCCGTCCCTGTCAGTCGATTGTGCGTTGCTTCCCAATTGGTTAATTGGTGAACGAAGCTGCCCTCGAACACCGATCAGAGACCAATGACCAAATACCAATGATCATACGATGTTTAATCGCCATATATTAATATTAAGTTATATTTTTTGGTTTCTCAATAAAATTGTTGGTTCGTTCTGAATAAGTATATCCTGTAACTAGTAGGGATGCTCAAAACTTTTAGTTTTGAGTTTTGAGTCGAGAAAAGTTTTGGGTTTTTAGGGTTTTGGTTTTGAGTTTTGGTTTTGGGGTTTAGGTTTTGGAAAACCAAAACTTTTTTGCACTGGATAAAATGGCTCCTCCAGAAATAGTTAGAACATTAGATGTATAATTCAAATATTTTCAGTAAACATAATGCTAAATCTTTCTTTCTCTGTCTCTAATCCAATCTTACTTTCTCTATCTATAGCCCTTTCAAATGCCTTACATTAATTAATTTTTATTGTAAAAATGCAAATAGATAACAAATAATAATCTGTTTTTTTAATATATTTAGTTTAAAAAATCGAAGAGGAAAAAAAATCGAAAAAATTGACCAAATTTTTAAAGAAAAGAGACCCAATTTTGCAAATTCTCTCTCCGGCGACCCTTATCAGGGCCG
>LDKF01000264.1:58431-78376 GCA_001026735.1 Rotylenchulus reniformis | reverse complement strand
AATATGCGGAATAAATTTTTTGAATAATTTAATTAATTTTTCCAAGATTTAAAAATTGCCGTATTTTATCGTATTTTCCACCAAAAGTGCCGTATTTTTGCCGTATTTATTAAGGTCCAAAATAGGCAAATGCCGTATTTTTATGGTTTAGAATTGGCAACTCTGGGTACTTTATTCAATAGAAAATGGAAAACTTTGTTTAACGATGCATAAAAGATACTTTTACTGTCAATTCTAATCTTTAGAGTTTGACATGAATGCTTGAAAGGTTAATTGTAAGTTTGTATTAATTGGTATTTTGGGAAGAAAAAAGTTTCACTTCTGAATATGAAGTTTTAAGATATAATACTATAAAAATCGAGTATAAAATTCAGACCGAAATAACAAAAACATCAGAAAAACAATAAATATGGTTTTAAATCTTCCTCGACTAGATCCGGCCAGCCATCCAAGATTTTCCTGCTGAATTTCGTGGACTTCGATGCCTTCCGAAACTTTAGTCCCCATTTCTGGATAGGGGAGTCTCGACAAACCATCGGCATTATCCAATTCCTTAGTTGATTAATACTCAACTGTATAGTCAAAATTCATTATTGTCAGGCTACAACGGTGCAATCGCCGTGCCGCAACCACTAGCAATTCGCCTTTCGACCCAAAAATTTTTTTCAAGGGGTCATGATCTGTCCAAGAGTGATTTTCCGTCCGTAAAAGTACAGTAACGCTGCTGGGCCCTTGCCAAGAGATCGTTCGCTTTGCACTCTAGAAACACCTTTTTCCCGGGGAAAAAGACAAGAGGCGGCTGGGGGGACGATCCGAGCGTCTTCCGATCAGATCTCGGCTGCTCTACCAACTGAGCTACGCCCGCCTCTAGAGCGCTCGGCTAATAGATCTCTTTTTGCTTCTTCCATTAAGGGGCATACTCCTCCCTTACGGTACTGCTTAAATTTATGGATGCCAAAAATAATGGCTAGCGCCTCTTTCTCAATCTGTGCATATTTCTTCTCAGCTAGGTTCAGCGTTTTTGACGCGAATGCGATGCCCGTGAATGCGAAAACAATCCTTCACGGTCCGTTTTCTCTTATGGAAAAGCACAGCACCCATTCCATTATCGGAAGCATCTGTGGCCAGGAAAAGCGGTTTAGTCGGTTATAATGTACTAAAAATTTGTCGGACATCAACTCTATCTTGATTCCCTCGATTTCTACTGAGAACCTCAGCTCCATGGCTAATCTTTTCTTCGGAGTTCATTCAGAGGCGGCTCGACGATTTTAGCCATAACGGCGACAAATTTGCTGTAATAATTTACCATGCTCAAAAATGATTCGACTTCCTTCATTTTTTTGGCGAGGGCATCTCCTGGATTCCTATCTTTTCAGGTAATGCTCTGATACCTTATCGATCGATTTCTGACCCAATTATACGATTTCTCTTGAAGAAAAGAGCATTTTTTTTCTTAACACAGAGTCCATGCTCCTTTAACCGGAAGAGTATTGACTCCAACCGTTCATAATGCTCTGCTTCGTCGGAGCTGTCACCAGAATTTCATTTAAGTACACGGGTCGTTTGTTAATGAAATACTGCATATATGATGAGGACTTTTTTCCCTGAATGAGTTGTTTTATATGCTCCAGGAAACCGAATTTATCCATTGTTGCTGCGCAAAGAAGATTGAATTAACCGCGTTGGGCCACGTATAACGGCTGCTCGGTGGCAATGCCGTTGAATTCAAATGTATTCAAGCCTTCCCCGATGAATGGACATCGAATTCCTTCAAAGATACTTGTCGATGATGTTCACCTCTCCCCTGTCCCGCAGTCGAGAATGAAGGAGACCTCAGCACCATTCATGATGATGAGTGCCTTGAGAAGGCCTGATGATGTGTTGA
This sequence comes from Rotylenchulus reniformis, assembly GCA_001026735.1. Lineage (NCBI taxonomy): Eukaryota > Metazoa > Nematoda > Chromadorea > Rhabditida > Hoplolaimidae > Rotylenchulus > Rotylenchulus reniformis. The sequence goes on along the minus strand of LDKF01000264.1, from coordinate 76,491 downwards.
TGAACGCGGCGGGAATAGTGACTGTATTGCAGTTCTTTTGACCCCCTGTTCCATTTTATCGCATTGATTTTTCCAGATGACCAGTCCTTCCGCACTTGCTGCATATGTGTGATATGTGCGGGCAGTTGCGAGCCCAATACATGTCACCGCATCTATATCTAGCGCTCAGTGGCAGCTTTTATTGCGCCGCGGACTGGGACTTCCATGGTTGCTCTTTGTTGAAATTGCTCTACTTCGGTTTGGATTTGTGTTGCTGCACTACATTGACTCTGGATGAGGACGTGGGCTTCAACTTGCTTTTGGCTTCAACTTGCGTAGAGAGCAAAGGTTGTAGCTCTGTGACCACTTTTTCGAATGTAAAGTCCGCATGATCTCCGTCCGAGGCCAGTCTGGCGAGAATGTGCTGACGATGTTTCAGATCCTTCCCGGATTTGAGGGAAGTAAGGAGAATCAGCGTTTTGAACTGCTCCTCCTTCAGATCGGACTACCTGAATCTGCAGATCAAGTCTTTCAGGCGGTTGACGAATGTGCTGAATTCTTCACCGTCCTCGCGGGTGGCACGGAGACAATCGTACCGGTCGATGAAAACCGATTGCGATTTGGTGAAAAGCTTGAGAAATCGATCCTTGGTTTGTGCCAAGATGAAGCTGGTGAGATCGGAGGGCAGGCAAGACCGCTTGTACTCGGTAAATGCTGCTGGGCTCAATTTTGTCATGAGCAGCTTGACCTTTGCCTAGCCGGTCAGCGATGCAGCACTGCAGTCGATTGCGAAAGTGAAGCGGTCCAGCCAATCCTCGAAACCATTATCCACTCCGTTCTCATGGTCGTTGGGCTGAATGTCCGGCAAATTTGTTGAATTTGAAGTGCTGGTTTGTGCTTGTTGAGCTGTGACCACGTCGGTCACTTTTTGAGTAGTGCAGTGAGTGTCGGATCCATGTTCAGGATTTTCGGAACTATAAAATCGGATGAGGTGAAGAAAAGCCACTATGTACATTAACTAGCGCCATGTTAGCTAACTATAACGGCGCGCGTGGATGACCTGAATGATGTTGCCAAAACAGCAAACAGGAGCGCGATGAGTCTTCTGATAAGTAGTGCCAAACTACCTATCAGGGATTTATTGATTGCGGTGAAAAAATCCTTGTCCGGCGAACCAATGGATGCATGTGTGTAGAAGGCAGAAAAATCGATAATGTGTATTCTTTTTGTGATGGGAACAAACAAGTTTTTCAAACCCACGATTTTGTCGGTGCTGAGCCGTTAAAAAGTGCCACATTGGGCGTTAAAAAAAGTGCCACATTGGCCATTCAGGACTAAAATTTTTTTTGAAGCGAGCTAGGCCAAAACTATAAAAGAAAAAAGATGCAGAATTTAATTCTAAATCGATTAGTCGTTTTAGTTTTTCGAATTTCCAGGAAAATTTTTGAAATTTATCGAAATTATCGAAAAATCGGGGTTTTAAGGGAAAATTCGAAAATTTTCCGGGAAATTCGAAAAATTAAAACAACTATTCGATTCAGAATTAAATTTCGCATCTTTTTCTTTTATAGTTTTGGCCTAGCTCGCTTCAAAAAAATTAGTCCAGAATGGCCAATGTGGCACTTTTTTTAACGCTCTACACCGATTTTTTCCTTCCGATTTGCTGATGTTGCTTTTTGGAGATTGGCCTTAACTGACTGCGCCACTGTTGTGCCTTTATGACACAATAAATGATATAGCCGAAGTGTAATAATTTTATTATTTAAGAGCAAAATAATAGCGGATTAAATTGAAGCGAATTAGTGAAGATTGGGAAATTGGAAAGTGAATATAAATATGAATAGGACGTGAGGAAATGGGAAAAGGATGATCTAAAGTCACAGACTATGAAAGTATCATTGGCGTAATAATTACGCTATCTTTAAATCCTTCAATAACAGTTCTTATTGGGTTTACCCAACAATTTTTCTAATCTATTTTTCTGTATTTAGTAAATTTTCTATTTCTATTAAACTATTCATGAAACTTTACATTTTAGGTCCAAATTTTCCGAAATCACGAATTAGATGTTAATCCGATAAGCCAAGTAAGTAATAAATTTACACATCTTTTAATCATAAATTGTAATAGTAATCTTTAAAATATGCGAAAAAGTTGTTTGGATGATTTAATAATTAAAAAGTAAATTGAATTTGAAATTGACCTTCTTGATGCATGAAGCTGCTTCATCGGAATACTGCAAAAACAAATAAATCAATATATATTTTAAAAATTACCGTGAAATTGATCGACCACGCATCGCAATTTGTATAATAAGTGATGTTTTTATTCTTTCTATAATTGTTTCCATTTTTTTCATGTTGTAGCATTTCCATTCCGAGTGACCAAATACCACCAAAGTCATCGAGGAATGAAGCTTTATCAGTTTGATCGAAGGCACTTCCCAAATGATTTATCTGTTCACAAGTCAACCCTTCTAAATTATCTACATTTTCATATTTTTAGACAAAATTGAAGAACAGAAAACAAACTTCTACAAACTTCTACTTGTATACAGTCATTAGCTAAAGTCTTGAAAAAAATGTCTAATCAAATTAAAGTCACTTTAAGTGATGTTTTTTCTCACTAATTTCGTAAGTCTAGATGGAGCAAATTTTGTCTAATTTCGGCTAAGCTCTAAAAATTACGAGAACTCCGGCATCTAAGACCAGAATATACCGATCAGAACATCGAGACTGATCAGACTGATTCTCCAATTTTCTCCTTCGAGAAGCTGACCAGTTCTGATCAATCTCGATGTTCTGATCGGGATTTTCTGGTGTTAGGTGCCGGAGTTCTGGTAATTTTTTGACCTTGTCTGAAACTTGACAAAATTTGCCACCTAGACATGAGAAAATTGTGAGAAAAAACAAAGGTCTTTAATTTGCTTAAACATTTTTTGCAAGACTTTTGCACATGACTGTAGATAATTTCATGGACAAATAAATTTTCAATAATAATAATAATATGAGATGAATAAAAAATTTATCAGGCAAACTTATTTCATTTAAATAATTTTTTCGACCCAAAAAGGGCGATGATCTATTTCATTATTACTCTATCGCCTTTTATTAGGGACTTAGGGAGGGAAGAGGAGCTAAATCCTATGAAAATGAGGATATGATAAAACCTTCATAGTATGAAAATTTTCATAAATATTGAATTTCATAAATATTTTTATACCTGAACATTGTTTAAGCGATGAAAACGGTGAAGTTTTGCTTCGCAGTAGGATGCTTAAGGTTCCTCCCAGCAATGTGCAAGAAATACTAGTAAATATATTTATTAAACCATATTTATATAGGAATACTACCTGAATCCACTTGATCCTTCAATGGTAAGTTTCCTGGTAAAATCATTCTCCGATTTTTCTATGGTTATCAAAAGTCCACCATAGTTATCATGATTATGGCAATCTTTGAATTTGTATGTTCCCTGATTCATCATTTGAAAACGTCTACTACTTTTGGCAGATCCGCTCGAGTTCAGTTGGTTCCGGTAACAAATGAACAATTTCAATATTCTTAGAAAAACAATAAATATATTTTTAAATTTAATTATTCTTTTATTATTTCTTTGTTAACGGGGGGAGGAGGAGAGAAAAAAATTAAAATTATTATGTAATAAAAACAAAAATAATTTATAAAAAACGGTTCAATAGGTGAATAATCAATATTTCTTTTATTATTTTGTTAATACTAAACTCGCCATAAGTGAGCATAACAATAAGAAAAATTTTGTTTTTAGAAATCAAAAATTTTCAAAAAAATTCAACAAATTGTTTGTTTCTTTTTCCTCAATTTATCCATTTAATTGAACCGTTTTTGCTATAAATTTTTCGTTTTAATACGTTATACTAGATAAATAATGATTTTTGGACCTCCCCTCCCCTTTAAAGTTTGAAGTTTGCCCCCTTTTTCCCTTTTTATAATGTATATATTATATATATTGGTGAAATAACAACATTCTTGAATACATGGATATTGAATAATCCTTAACAAAATCCAGTTTTTTCCAACTATGCTAACTTAAAATCGGCGTAAAATCCTGTAGAAATCAATTTTTATTGATTTTATGACGCGTAAACATTCCATGTTAAACTATTATTGTTTGTTTCTTTTTCCTCAATTTATCCATTTATATGTGCTATTTTGCAAGAAGGAATTCGCTTCAAAAGATCCTAGAAAAGTCCATTTCTATCGAGAGATTATTTTAATTTTATGCTCACCCATCCTGGCACTTCCCTTCAACTTCAATCCCTTCAACTTCCAGCCAAACATTACGTTTTTCGCATTTATCCAATAAAGGAATTGGCAACTCTCTAAAAAATTATTCAGTAAAATCATTAAGTTAGGATAAAAAGGGTTTAAAATTTTTCATGCCTATATGTATAATTTTATTCTTAATAAAGATAGAAAAACATTTTAATTTCAATAATACGAAAAATAAACCTTGATATACGGAATATATCCATAGAATATACGAAGTTAAACAAAAATAACACGGGGATGATCAGGCGGGAATAAGGCGAAGAATTTTTAGGAATCATTTTATACGGATGATTCTATAAAATTAAATTAAAAAAACGATTTTACAAAAAATGCAAGATATTTAACAAAATAAGATTTCCGAAAGATTAATCCTGTAAATCTTGTGGCAAAATTTTTTTTGTACTAAAATCTTGTCTTGCATTTTCGACAATTTCCAGCTCTAACAATTAACATATAAAGCAACTAACATACAACTAACATACCTATGTTGATTAATTATTAATTTTTAATAATCAAAATAGATATAGCCTATAGAATGCAAATAATGCTTTTATTATATCTATTATTGTTCCAAAAGAAAAATCTAATCGATATAACTGAAACCGAAGTCCGGTAACTGAGAATGGTTATTAGCTTATTAGACAGGGCTCCCAAACGTACTTTTTTAAAGATTTGTACTTTTTTGAGGGGTCCCAATCTTTGAAATTTAAAAAGTACTTTTTAAAAGATTTGTACTTTTTTGGACCAGGGGTGTACTTTTGTACTTTTTATTGGATTTTAGTAAATTTTGTGCAAAAAATTGTTCAATTTCTTAAGAAAAAAGAACAAATTTTCCAAAATTTTCACCGGCGGCCCCTATCGGGGCCGCCGGCACCCCAAAAAGGCGAAATTTTTTAAAAAGGATAGTCCCCTTTGAATTTTTAGGGATGATTTTTTGAAAAATTAAAGAAAAATTGACCGTTTCCTTTAAAATCATCAAAATTCAGAGATAAATTTGATGTAAATACGTAGAATTGTTTTGTAATTGAAATTTATTTATTAAGGAATGAAAATTTTGACAATTTTAAGAAGTATACTTTTTTCGACCCCAAAATCTTTAATTTTTACCCTTTTGTACTTTTTTCAGGCATCAGGGAGTTGGGAGCCCTGTTATTAGAATTTAGGAATCATTTTTCTACGGAATGATTCTCTAAAAGTAAATTGTGGATGATGAATATATGATATTCACTCTAATTATGGGAAAATCGGAATTTTGATCGTTTTTTCTCATTTTCAATGAATCATCATGGAAAATAATAACGAATCTATTATCGGAGAATTTATAAAAATATTAACTAATAAAATATTTTTGGTATGTCTTCAAACAGGGGGCAATAAAGGAGTCAAAAAATTAAGCCATTAATACCTTTTTTTATAATACTTTTCAATCCCTGAATAACTTTTTGTTAGACCAAATTATAAAACATTTTTAACTACAAACAAAGGATACGCTAATGTGCAGTTTTTACAAAAAGGTTGTTAATGGTTGGTTGTGATGATGAAAATAAAGATCCGATTTTTGGGACTTTTGGCTCTGTTGCGCTGTGAACCTTAGGCGGATTGATCGGGGTTTTGCGATGATAAAGTTGCTTAAGGGTCTTGCTTTTCCGAAGTAGAGGTAAGGCCCCAGATCATCATGCGATGCAACAGTTTTTTATGCACTTTATTTTTAATGAATAAAAGTTCTATGAAGCAATTTCTAATAAAAAACAACCATTAAACTTGTTGTTTGGTCTTTTTTGCCATATTTCGCATATTGGTCTCGGTATCGAGTCTCGGAAAAGGGAAAATTTTCGGTCTCGAACAGCTCTAGTAGGTATCCCTCCAAGCCATAAAATCGCTTTTGCTCGCTTGTGTTCACGAATGGTTAACGATTGGATTTTTAGACATCTCAAACAAAAGCCGATGTCGAATCGCTTATGGAGACAATTTTTCGGGTTCATTTTTTCAATGCATACCAATTAATTGACACTCTTGTCCGGTCTCATCAGTATAGTAGTATTTTTATATGCCAGTATAATAGGGGCAGACCACAGTTTTTCCCCAAATTTCAGGCCTCACCGAACGAATTGTTCTATCACATCTCTTCGAGCCAACTCTCACATCTCATTACATCTCTTCAAGTCTTCGAGCGCAAGAAAAGTAAAATTAAATGGTCATCTAATTTTTTTCTCACCCAAAAAACGAATCAAACACCATTTTTCCAGAATTAAATGTGACAATGAATTAATCATTTTTTGATTCATTTTTGTTTTTCGGGAGTGCTGAATAAACCTCACCTATTGTTTGAAATTCGAATTTTTTAGACCAAAAATGAAAAGTCAAACAAAATTACTTTTCACCAAAATACTCATACTCATTTTTGTGAGTTTTTGGCCAAAATTCTGAAGAATAAAATGGTATGATGGTATGAATACGAGTTGAAGTATTTTTTTTTGGTTTTATACCTTTGTTATTCGTCCAATCTCCCATTTCATTCTTTATTAAATATTTAAAAAAAAACACATTGCTTTTCTAGCCATCGTGTTCACGCTGGTCAGCTTTGCACAAATGAAGAACTGGGCTGGCACCAAGTACTGGGCTTATAAGAAGGAGTTGCATCAAATCTGTACTGATCTGTTCAATTTTTCGATCGACCAAATGATCACTTTTTGAGTTAATCGATTTGGTTTTGAGGTATATAAACATTTTCTTAAAAAATTACGAGAATAAAATAAATTTGAATAGGTAAATTTGGTTCAATTTTGATATAAAAACAACAATTATCAATTTTTCCTACCCATTATATTTTATAGATTATTTTGCTCTTGAAGGTGCTCTACAAGATAGGATGGGTTAAATTAAAATTCGATCTGAATACTGGCACCTCGGGATGTTCCCTTGTCAGTAGTATTTTTAGATGCCGTTGACTACTGGCGATATGCCTCTAAAATAGGGGCAGACCACAGTTTTTCCCCAAATTTCAGGCCTCACCGAACGAATTGTTCTATCACATCTCTTCGAGCCAACTCTCACATCTCATTACATCTCTTCAAGTCTTCGAGCGCAAGAAATGTAAAATTAAATGGTTATCTAATTTTTTCTCACCCCAAAAAAACGAATCAAACACCATTTTTCCAGAATTAAATGTGACAATGAATTAATCTTTTTCATTGATTCATTTTTGTTTTTTCGGGAATACTGAACATACCTCATTGTTTGAAATTCGAACTTTTTTAGACCAAAAATCGAAAAATCAAACAAAATTACTTTTCACCAAAATACTTATACTCATTTTTGTGGGTTTTGGTTAAAATTCTGAAGAATAAAATGGTATGATGGTATGAGTACGAGTTGAAGTATTTCTTCGATTTTATACCTTTGTTATTCGTCCAATCTCTCATTTTTATTTTATTCTTTATTAAATATTTTAAAAAAAAACTCAAAACTTCTAGCCATCGTGTTCACGCTGGTCAGCTTTGCAAAAAAGAAAGACTGGGCTGGCACCAAGTATTGGGCGTATAAGAAGGAGTTGGCACACAAATCATTCCCTATCTGTAATGATCTGTTCAATTTTTCGATCAATCAAAAATGATCATTATTTTGAGATTATCGTTTTGCGGTATATTTTTTTTGATCATACGGCCTACGCTCGCGCGTATCCGTTGCCATCTCCGAGGAGATGTTGTTTCCCTGTCGTATGGATTTGTTGTTGTTGTTGTTACTGTTGTTAGGGATGATTGGTAGTATGACCTGACCAGGGTCAGGTCATACTTGGTAGTATGACCTGACCAAAATATGAATCCACCGATTGAAAAAAAAACATAAAAAGATAAATAAAATCTGGAAATGAAAAATTAACTCCCAACTGATTTATTACTTTTCTAATCGTATATTAAATTTCAAAAGAATTTTAATCAAAAATTTTTTTGGAGTGTGTTTCACAAGTGAAAAAAATTGGAAAAATTGGGACATTTTTTTGGCCAGTGTAAAGTTTGCCAAAATTTGAATATTAAAAACAATTAGTCACAAAAGTCAAATAAATTTTTGTGATATTTTTCGACTTTCGTCTAAAAATTTTCGAATTTCGAAAAACCAAATCCTTTAGGAAGGAGGCAAAAAATATATTAATACGTAAAAAATTGAAGAATGCATTTGGAATTTTGTCTTATGCTGCTACTTCTTTTCGCCATTTTTCCCCAAAATTCCCATGCACTGCTCAAATGGCTCGGCATTTCCGGTGTGAAGAATTGCATTGTGGAATTGTAAGTACCATTTAACAGAATGTTTCATGACTTATAGTAAAATTGTAAACAAATAAATTGATTTTAGGTTATTTTTTCTCTGGTGTCCAAAATCCAAAAAAAAAATCGCCAGCTTAAAAAAATTGGAAAAAAATTCAGAGATGGTCCGGGAAGTGTATGTGTGCCTAAAGAAAAATTGTCACGCTGCAACCGACTGGCCTGGAACTTGTTGAAGGTGACCTAAGGGAAATTCAATTATAATTTATATAAAATTTGTTTGGAATAATAAAAAAATGAAAACAATTGGAGTTTCTTTGTTTGGTAGTCTTAGAGGTTCGACTCAAATTTTTTTTAATTTTAATCCATTTTTTATAAGGAAAATGGTAATGATGAGCTTGGTCAAAATTTTATAGAAAGAAATGATAGAATTTTGATAAAATTTTTCAAACTCTTTACTATGTATAAAAATCTTCTTACATGGAAATTTCGTTATGCAGTTCAATGAAATTGTGTTCGAATACGAATACCCCATTTTTCATCGATATAAAATGAAAAATTGGGCGCCGATTGAATTGCTTTGAACCTAGAGTTTTATGAAGCGGATATTTTACTGAAGTGACAGAGAAATATAAATGCGGAGAAAATTCATAAAGGAAAACTTCCTCTTCATAAAATCTTAGAACCAAAAATAAATTTCTAATTCAATGAGTTTTTACGCTGATTTTAATTAGTTATCCAATTTCTATTGATCATTTAAGCTTAAATATATAAAAATGATATATCCATGTAAAATGGCAATAAGAGTCCTTAACGCTTTGAACAAGGGATTTTCTGCAGCGAATTCTTTATTGTGATCCGCTACAGTAAAAATGAATGCACAGAGAAAAAGAAAATCAGGCAAGAATATATTTTAGTGCAACATGAATGTGCGTCATAAAATCGCGGAGCTAAAATAAAATTTGCGATTCTCAGGGTTATTTGCGTTGATTATATGTTAATTTTCCTAATTTAAAAAAAAATTCCCAAAAATCAAAAAATCCCTTTTCAGGCCTTAACGCCCTCTGACATTCCACCGCCTTGTCCAGCCGAAATACTAACAACCACAACAACGAAGGCACCGCCGGGGACGCCAAAATATTGCGACGATGGTTGGTCCAGCCCGGATGGGGGCGAGAATTGTTACAAGGTAACTGGTAGCATAGCAGATTCTATCTAGCTAACCAAATAAAGGGTTGTACGACATTTGCGGCCCCGACAATTGCAGCTCTCGCTATAACTCGGTTCAAACCAAAACTAGAGAAATTAGTTTGATGTCAAAAAATAGAGCAAAAAATTAGCTAAAAATTGAGTCCTTGAAAGCCCGAATTGGACCACTGTGAAAAAAGTTATGCTCAAAATAACGACTTTGGCCAAATCCATAGTATTTTGGCCATAACTTTTTTCGCATTGGACCTTTGGCTCATTTTGTAGTTAATTTTTTGCTAGCTTCCATTTGAACCGTATTATTATAGTGAATGGGCCGAAGTGTCGGCATCGGCACACCAAATAAAGATGACATAAGTGCTACAAATTACTGCATCAAAATTTAGCTAATTAATTAAGAAGTGTATAAGTGCTACAAGTCATCGAAGCAAATATTTCGTGCTACTAAGTGCTACAAGTTACTGTAAAAAATCTATAGCAAGTTTATAGCAAATATCTTGAAAGTGCTACAAATGTGCAAGTTACTAATATAAAATTATTGTATCAAGTTAAAAGGTGCTAATAAGTTTGAAAGTAAAGCTTTCAATAAGTGCTACAAATTAATGTAGCAAAATCATGAGGCCTGCTCTAAGTTATTGAACAAATATTGTTCATAAACTTAGACCAAAAAGCTAAGATAAAGAGAGCGAGTTTTTTTTTGCTAATTTGTAAGCATTTCTATATTTGCACATAATATAATTTTCTAGCAAGCTAAATAAATGCGAGATAGGTGCTACGGTATTTTTCTGAAGGGGGTGAAACTTTTAAAGGGGGAGGGTGGACAAACAAAAGGGGGAGGGTGGATAAGGGGTGTGTGGACAACGTTTCTGATCAGATCAGATCATTTTCGTTGGACATAGAACATAAATTAGATTTGGCCGAAAAAACGGTGCTGTTATTTCTTAAAAAACGTCCAAATTTGGCCATTGAATAAAAAATTTATTTGAGTTTTTCTACCAAAAAAACCATTTTGCTCTTTCCTCAGGTTCAGATCAGTTTTAAGATAGTAGGCCTAGAACATGGAATTAAATTTTTGTTTTTGTTTGAAATGAAACAGCCTTTTTTAGTCTTCTTCCTTTTTTTTCTTATTAAGTTTATCCGAGAAAGTGGTCTGACCCAAGCGGAAGCGGAACGAGCTTGCGTTGCGGAAGGTGCCCATCTGGCCTCATTCCGCGATCTGGACAGTGTGCTTTATGCGACTGGTAGGACAAAAATAATAAAATCTTAAGCATATGCCACATTTAAGGAAATCCAAAAAATTCTAGTCTTACCTGACCCCGGTTTTTAAATTAAAATTTAGAGAAAAATCATTTTTTACCCAACTTTAGGCCTGTGCAATGAGGCCAACTCCGCCGTTGATGTTGGCACCATTTTCTGGACTGGGGCAATTCGAATTACGAACCGACAGGTCGGTGTTCGAAAAAATATTCAATTTTTCTTGTTGATGTACTAAACAAATTTTGTACAAAATAAATTTTAGCAATTTAAATTCCTAAAAAATTACCATCCGTACATATGTGAGTTGTGAACGATTTTTTATTTTTTATCTAGGCTGTTTTTTTCTGAAATTTTACATATAAGAGTAAGACCAGAGTTTTTAAAGCTAAACCGAGAATCTAGACCCGGGATTTAGGTTGATCTAGATTTTCTAGGTTTTTTTCTAGGTCTGCTTTTTTCTTCATAAGGATCACTTTTCTAATTAAAGCCGAAAAATATTAAAGATTAATTTTTTTAGTATCAATTTTTGTGCTTTTGAAAAGCCTATACCTAGACTGGCCCTGTTGCAATTCTCATCTAGGTTTTTCTAGGCTGGTCTTTTCCTCAGGGTTTTCGCCTGTAAAAAACCATCTAGGTTTTTTTTTGAAACACCTAGAAGAACCCGGACCTAGCCCTATGATTTGAAATTTTTCCAACTCTCTAGATTTAATCATATATTACTTTTGTTTAAATTTTTTCACGTTTTAAGCTTTTAAGGTGTCCCAATGGACGGACAACTCGGCCACCGGTGACTATGTGGGCAACTGGAACACGGGAGAGCCCGCCGGCGATGGCCAATGTGTGGCCATATACTGCACCGCCAAACAGCCGACCAAAGCGGCCCAGAACGGCAAATGGAATGATCTGGACTGTGCCAGACGGGAAGGCGACGGATTGGCGGCGGGCGGAGGGGTGTGCAAGAGGCCGGCAGCAGGTGAACAGCTATGCTGTTTTTTCTAGATTATTTTTACTTACCGTGCTGATCAGGGATGGGCGAAACTCGGGGATTACTCGAGACACGAACCTCGAACGAAACTCTGATGACACTCGAAACACGAAACTCGAAATTCGAAACGAAAAAAGGTCGAAATTTCGCGAAACTCGAAATTGTGAAATTTTTTCAAATTTTTTTTTGGCATATGGCATACAGTATTACTAGGGCCCATTTTTTTGGATTTTTTGACTGACAAAAAATAAGCGCTTTTTTAGAATTTCACTATAACACGGCCCATTCACTATGCTGATCAGGGATGGGTGAACAGCAGGGATGGATACCGTACCGCCTACCGCCTACCGCATACCGCCAAATACCGCATTTTTGGGCCTACCGCATACCGCTTACCGCCTACCGCTTTTTTGCCTCCTACCGCGGAAAATGCACCCCTAAGAATGGCATTTTTCAAAATAAAAAAAATGAAAAATTGGAGGAACATTGACTAATTTTCCTAAGAAATAGGTCCATTTTTTTAAAAATTTCCCCTACCGGAAATTCACTAAAAAACCCTAAAAACGACTAATTCTCTTAAGTAAAAGTTCACTAAAATCCAAAAATTTTTCCGGGTCTCCTATCAGCTGGATATTATCCATGAAATTTCTGCTTAATTTTCATAATAAAAAAGGACCAAATTTAACATTTCTTTTGCGGCTTTATCGGGCCTGAGAACAACGCTCATACAAAGAAATTTACAAAAACTAATCAAAAAAGTTACCAAATTTCCCAAGAAAATGAATTGATAATCTCGAAATTTTCTCCGGCGGCCCCTATCGGGGCCGCCGCTAGCACACCTATTGATAAAATCTGCTATTCTAATATCATCTTTGTAAATTTTCTTCTGACCCCCTTTGACCCACCATATCATAAAATTTGGCCGATTTTTAAATCGCAAAATTCTTATTTTCACCATAAGTTAAAATTAAAATTTTAAAATTTTTTAAACACAAAAAAAAATTTTTTTTTTTTTTTGAAAATACCGCCTACCGTCTACCGCTTACCGCCAAATACCGCGTTTTTGGCCGATATCGCCTACCGCATTTTTTACCGTACCGCGTTTTTGGTTTTACCGCTTACCGCATACCGCCTACCGTTTTTTAAAATTCAATTTTCAACATCCCTGGTGAACAGCTATGCTGTTTTTTTCTAGATTATTTTTACTTACCGTGCTGATGAGTCGTTTGGGCTAAAGTGCAAATTTAGATTTTTCTTTTGTAACTACTAAGCATCTAAAACGTCAAGAAAACAAAAATTACTAAGGTTGTCAAAAACTTTTAAGATAACAAAATAGAGAACTTTAAATCTAAAATTAAATATATAAAAATTTGAAATTTTACTTTTTATGTTGAAAATTAAGTTTGACATATTATTTTGTTTTATGTTAAATTAAAATTTTGAATTTTTTCCAAAAATGAAAGCAAATGGATTATACTGAATAATTAAATTTAATTAATTAAATTGCCAAGATAAAATTTAAAATCTTTTAATACTTACTATTGGCTGTGAATATTTTAAATATTTTTAGAAATTTTGGGAAGATCATTGTTACATTTTTTTAAATTTTTTACCGATATTAACATTTTTAGACATTTATTTTTAGATTTTTTAGATTTAAAATTCTCTATTTGGTCATCATAAAGGTTTCTGTCAACCATAGTCATTTTTGTTTTCTTGTGGTTTTAGATGTTTAGTAGTTTACAAGAGAAAAATCTATATTTGAACTTTCTTAGATTATTTTACTAGGCTGCCTTTTTAGATAATTTTACTAGACTGCTTTTTTCTAGGGTTTTCACCCAGAGAAACTATTTAGATTTTTTGAAACCTGGACCTACAACCTAAAACTAAGTATTCATTTCTGGTCTAATAGTTTATCTAGGGATTTTTTTTTCTAGGTCTATTTTTTTACACAAGGAACAATATCAGGGAATATGATACATAAAAAATAATGTTGTTTTATTGTTGTCCTCTTCCCCGTTAAAAGTTAGTTTCATCCCCTCCCCCATCAGATTCAGCACCGAAAATTACCGCAGAAAAGTGTTTTTAAATTATTGAAATTTTTGTAATTAAAATTTTGCTTTCGCCCCACCCCCTTCCATCCCTCATTATAGCAGGAAAGTACCCAACAACAACAACGACAACCATCGCAACCACCACAACCACAACAACGAAGGCACCGCCGGGAACGCCAAAATATTGCGATGATGGTTGGTCCAGCCCGGATGGGGGCGAGAATTGTTACAAGGTAACTGGTAGCATAACAGATTCTAGCTAACCAAATAAAGGGTTGTACGACATTTGCGGCCCCGACATTTGCGGCCCCGACAATTGCGGCTCTCGCTATAACTCGGTTCAAAGCTAGGGTAGGACAGTACCGGTTCCGGTTAACCGGAACCGGTAACCGGGTTTTTTGGCCCAAAAACCGGAACCGGAAACCGGGGGTCCGAAAACCGGTGAAACCGGAAACCGGGGGACCAAAACCGCCGGTTTTCCGGTTTAAATAAGCACCCCTAAGAATGGATAATTTGAGAAAAAATGACCAAATTACTCCCGTCTCAATTGAAAAATGACCATCTACTAGGGATGTTCGATACCTTAAATTTTCCGATACTCGATATAGATACCGATATTTGGACCCGATACCGATATTGGGTACCGATACCCGATATTCCGATACTCGATACCGATAATCGATATTTTTCAAAAAAATTCATTTCAAATTTTTTTCAAAAAATCAATCGTCAAAATTAAAATGCAAAAAAAGTTGCTGCATTCCATGTTCTTCAGAGAGATTCGATCGCAATGGACTGTAAATATCTGATAATTTGCTAAATGTTCTTTCGGATTCGACTGTTGATGGCGGCGCTGAGAGAAATTTTGGCACAATTTGTTTGATGCTTGGATAAATTGTGTTATGGCGCCAAAATTCTAGCGGATCAATCTTCGAATTTTCTGTTGGAGCCTGAAATTTAGAATGATTATAATTTTAAAAATTGATTAACACCTTAAAATGCGCATCGATTTCCTCTGAAATTCTTGCGCTTTGCTGTTCATTTCTATTGTAAATTGTTTCCGTTGATTCATTTGGCACGGTGAACAAAAATTTTGACATGAGATCATTTGGCTGGGATGTGCTCATTTCCACTGTTCCATCCGAATCAGAACACCTGAAGTAAATCATATAAATTCATAATACAATTCAAAAAACCGTCTTTCTGGGTTAAGGTAACATGATCGGTTCACATGATAGGCAAATAAACCGTAAAATCAAGGAATCGATTTTTTCAGATTTCGGATGATCATTAGGCCAAACTTTCACCGCTTTAAATTCTGTCAAATCCGTCTGCTTTAGGACTTTTTGTGAAGTTGTGGGTTCTTCGGTTGCCGGCCGCTTTTGTGTTTTTTGCGTTTTTGAATCGAGAAATTCTTTGTATAATCTAGAAAAAGTTAATTATTTTCGAAATTAATTTTATAAACCTTGCATGATGATTTTTGAGATGCTTTTCCATCCCCGTTGTATTGCCACCTTTTCTTGGTATAACTTTAGAGCAAGTTCTACATTTGGCTATCGCATCATCCCGTCTGAACTGGAAATAACGCAAAAAAGAACAGGCTGGCTCGGTTAAATCGAGTTTGTTTCTGTTTTTCCCTTGTGATTCAGTTTCATCATAAAAGACCTCGTCATTTTCTTCAATTTCATCTTGCAAATTAGGTCCAATATCCATGTTTCTATAAATAAAAAATATTTACAAAAAAAAACAAAACAAAAAAGATTCATAAAAAATAAATAATTGTTCACTAAGTAACATATCAAGCGAATACTTGAAGAAATCCACAAATTATTTTTTGCTTTACGGAAATTGTAAAAGAAAAAACAGAGAAAAAAGGTTAGGGTATTTTGGCATTATGTATTACAAAATTTGAATGATGGAACCAATGGTCCGTCGGTCGGGGTAATTAATTTTCCGAAAGTGTCATTTTATCTAGTGTAAAAAAGTATCGATTTCCGATACCAAAAACCCGATACCGATACCGATATCGATACCGATATTTTGGCCCGATATTATCGAGTCGATACCCGATACCGATATTATCGAACATCCCTACCATCTACTGAGAGTGAATTTTTTTATTCTTGGCAAAATGTATATTATATTTCTTGGATGAAGTTTCTGTACAAAAAATTATGCATCCATTGTTTATTTTTTTTAATTTCATCTATGTATATTAGAATTGAATTTTAAAATTATTAATCAATGGTTTCTAAAATATGGAATTTTTTTCTAAAGTCAAAGTTAATGGTGAAGAAAGCTAATCTTTAGCCAGATCCTAGCCGCTAAAGTCCACCCACCCCTGAAATCCACCCACTCACCCCCTCCCCTCGAACACCCTCCCAGAAAAATACACGTCAAATTTCATAAGAAAACAGCCAAAAATCTCAAAATTTTCCCCGGCGGCCCCTATCGGGACCGCCGGTACATAAACTAGTCGCCGACACCTTTAATAGTGTAATTTCAGCAAAAATGATCAAATTTTTAAAGAAAAATGCCCTATTTTCTCCCAAAATTTTCTCCGTGGCCTCTTTCGGGGCCGCCGGCACCCCCTTTTCCAAAAAATAAAATTTTCTGGATCAAAAATTAAAAATTCGAAAAATACACCCCTAAAAATTAAAATTGAATTTTTTGGAATTTTTATCGATTTTTGGCAAATTTCTGAAAAAACCGGTAACCGGACGGTTAACCGGGGGTCAGGCAAAAACCGGAACCGGTAACCGGAAAACCGGTGAAACCGAAAACCGGGACCCCCGGTTTTTAACCGGTACTGTCCTACCCTAGTTCAAACCAAAACTAGAGAAATTAGTTTGATGTCAAAAAATAGAGCAAAAAAATTAGCTAAAAATTGAGTCCTTGCAAGCCCGAATTGGACCACTGTGAAAAAAGTTATGGTCAAAATAACGATTTTGGCCAAATCCATAGTATTTTGGCCATAACTTTTTTTTCGCATTGGACCTTTGGCTAATTTTGTAGTTAATTTTTTGCTCTTTTTCTAGCTTCCATTTGATCCGTGTTATAGTGAATGGGCCGCAAGTGTCGGCACACCAAATAAAGAAGACATAAGCTACAATATTTTTACTGCATCAAAATATTGTAGCTAATTAATTAAGAAGTGCCACAAGTCATCGAAGCAAATATTTCGTGCTACTAAGTGCTACAAGTTACTGTAAAAAATCTGTAGCAAGTTTATAGCAAATATATTGAAAGTGCTACAAGTGTGCAAGTTACTAATATAAAATTATTTTGAAATATTTTATATTTCAAAAAATTTAAATGTAATTGGTGATTTAAAAAACAAAAGGTAGAGCAAAAAATTCTGCATTTATTTCCTTTTATATTATGACCTAGCAAGCTCTAAATTTTTTGGCCAGATTGGCCACCTTTTAACATTCACTTTTTGGATGGTTATATATAGTAAAACATGTATTATAACCCCTATGCAATTGACCCCCCTGTAATAGACCCCTCTCCCCTCTAGGAGGGGGGTTGAAAAATATAACCCCCCTTGCATTAGAACCCCCGAGGGTACTAGCCAAAAATTTGATTTTTATTTAGATACAATTTTTTTAAATTTCAATAAAATAATTGCTATCGTAGTTTCTTTCATCAAAAATGCGAGCATTTCTCATCTTGGTAAATTTTAAGGTGTATTATAAAAATCCATGCCGTTTAGTCATAGAACTCAATTTATTGAACTATTTCATTAAATCTAATTTTTTTCGATATTATATAGTTTTCCCTCGAAAAGTGACAATGATGGCCTTGCTTTTTCGGATTGGTCAAATTGGGAAAAAAGTTATGGCCAAATTAAACCATAAAATCGTGCTATGGGCCTAAGATGTGTCCATAACTTCTTTTTACTTGGCCAATCCGGATGGTCTCTTTTGCAATTATATAGCACACATTTAGGCCTATCAAAAGTTGACCCCCCCCTCTTGTTAAAGTATGATATGATTCTTATGCTTATT
>LDKF01000264.1:32136-58331 GCA_001026735.1 Rotylenchulus reniformis | reverse complement strand
CCCCCCCCCTCGCGGCGAAGGGGAAGGCATTTGCAGAGAGAAAGATTCCTTGCCACTCTTTCATTTTTTTATATTTTTTCTCGCAATTTTCTTTTTCCCTTCCCTTATAGATTAAAATAACAAATGGCACTTAACATGAAAGACATCAATTCTCTCATGAAAGAAATCCTACCCGACGACGTAAAGATTTATCATACATCCATTGGGGTGAAAGTCACCAGCAGTCGCATCGCGAATCCCGTGATCGTCCCTATAGACCCCTGCGAGAAATGCAAGACACCGCCTGATTATGTCAACCAGCTGGTCACCAAAGAGGGAGTTACGATTTGGAATGACCATCTGAAGCCACGACTAATCCCCTTCGACTACATCCGCGACTTGCCAGGCCATACATTCATCAAATTCAAGGCCAAGAGTAAGCTTCTCAATATCGAACATGGATGCCCGGAGGAGACCAATGCTAAAAAGCCGAGATTGCTCAAGATGCCTGTTCATGCATCTGCTCATCCAAAAGGTATTTAAATTTCCCTGGATTTTTATGAATTATGCAATTAGCAAACATCGGGTTGCTTTCGCAACCTCCGCCACCACCTCCCTCAAAGCCCGAATTGGCAGAGGAATTCATGAGCAGCATTTCTGCTGCGACCTTCGGATTGGATGTTGGAACCCAAACTCCACAAGGTAAGAATTAATTTAAAAGATGATTTTTATTATCCTATTCAGAAATGCCTATCGGGGATTCACATATTCTTCCTCCTCCACCGCCACCTCCGGCCAAAACCCGAATTGGCAGAGGAGTTCATGAACAGCATTTCTGCTGCAACCTTCGGGATGGATGCTCAATCAAAAGCGGCGCCTGCGACTCGTGACCAGGAATGGCAAGGGGCTCAAGAATTTATGGACAGCATCGCAGCGGCAACCACCGGCCTCGACGTTGGATCATCTCGACAAGCACAGAAGCGCCAGCTTGAGCGCATTGAGGAGGAAGCTGCTGCTGCAACGCTTTTGGTTTCTCAAGCAAATCATGGTGAACCAATGAGAACCGATTATATGATGGAGCGCATGCTCACACGTTAAAATGTTCATTCATGCCCCCTTACTAATTATTCTTCATTTTTCAGTATTCATATTCCATTAATAATCCATTATCCTTCATCTTGTAATAATGCTTAGCACTAATTCTTTCTCCGATAAAGACCTAAAGTTGAAGCATCCTTTCGGTATGATCATATCGGGTCCCAGCTCAAGCGGAAAGAGCACTTTTTTGCTCAAACTCATTGCTCAGTCCTTCGACCTAATTAGCCCTCCACCGGCATCCATCCTTTACTGCTTTGGTGAAATGTCCGAAATTGTTCCAATCCTTCAACGTTCGGGGGTCAGTGTCTATTCGGGGGTGGCACCAGCAGAGCTGATTAAAAGGATGCCCAAACCCCTGCTGCTTGTGCTCGACGATCTTCTCTTGTCCATTTCTGAACAACAGCTCTCGGAATATTACCTGAAGGACTCGCACCATCAAAATTTTTCCATCATCTTTGTTACACAAGCCCTGTTTGATCGAAAACTCCGCGTGCCAAGACAGAATGCTCAATATTTGGTGCTTATGAGAAGCCCAAATTCAGAACTTTCCATTCGCAACATTGGAGTTCAGCTATTTCCCAGACGGCTTGGCTATTTTCTCGATTCCTATCGCCTAGCTACCAATAAACCATATGGATACATTTTAATCGACATGCATGCCGCCTCAGATCCCACACTAAGACTCCGAACTGGTATCTTCAAAGACGACAGAGAGGAAGGCGAAAGCATCATTTTCATTCCTAAAAATGGTCTCTCCTAAACAAACAAACATTAGCCCATTAGTGCAAACCAACGCCAATTTTCTTCGTTCGTTAGCTCGCACAAAATCAATCAGCAAGCGCAAAAAGCTTTTAAAAAACGCTGGAGCTGACCAGCTTCTCTCACTCGTGGAGATTTGCATGAATATTCTCTGCTCGCGGTTTCAACTTACAACTCGTCAAAAGAAACGACTTCTTCCATACGCCGATTTTCTCCGCCGTCTTTCGAGAAAGCGCACAGAGCGAGGGGCCAGGAAATTACTAATTCAAAAAGGAAGTGGAGCCGGACCCTTATTTGCAGACCTCCTCACACCTATTCTCATCGATTTAGCTCGTTCAGTTACCTCTAAAGTACTCGGCAGTGAGCAACAATAAAATGGCTTCCAAACTAATCCTCGTTCCCGAAGACATTTATCGAGGCATGACAACCATCGATACAGGCAATCTTAATTTGGACTTTGCTCGCAAAGCCTTGGAGAAGACCAAACGACAGCGTATCAATACTAATACAAAAAACGTGCTCTATAACCAACAGCTGGCTAAATATTTGCATTTGCGAGGCGAGCATGAGAACAAGCCGGCAAAAGTTGAATTCAGTAAGGGGCTAAGGGCGCTGGTCAAGAGGGGAGATGACAGTGACGAGGAGGAAATTGCAATCGAATTCAACCCTACAAGACCGCCTCATCGCCGTGGCCGCCGTGAAGCCGTTAGGCAACAGCCTCCTCCACCACCCCCTCCTCCACCGGCATCCTTTTCGCCTACTCCACCGGCACCGCCGCGACAACCCGGTGCCCCTGTGGCACCGCCCGCCCAACCAGGAGCCGCTCCGCCTCCACCTGCAGGGCGACGCCGTCGTGCACCCATTGTTCAACAGGAGGGGGAGCAACCCCATAGACCACTTATTAAAAGACCTTTGGATATCGTTGATTTTGAACTTCCAGCGAAATATCGGTTGCTTGAGCAAGAAGCACCTAGAAATCCACCATCGGCTAACAGAGCGCGATTGCGACGACCACCTCCCCGAAGACGATTAGTTACGGAGCGAGCTGAATTGGATCCTTTTCTGGTTCCAATACCAGATGAGCAATTAGAACCCCAGCCTTCCACTTCTCATCGCCATCGTAGACTTGATGTTGCCCGAGAGGGACGACCTCCTCTGCAATTTCCACCCCGCCAGCGAACAAAGAGGCGAGGGGAAAATCTTGTAGATAAACGACCGTTGAAATCCCGCTTGGTCCCTGCTCCCCGAAATGCGGACGAAGAAGAATGGCTATCTGATGACGAGCCCCCACCTCCATTGCCACCTGAACCCCGACAACGTCGAATAGCTCGCAAAATAATCCGAGAACTACAAAATCCCGCTCAGCATGTTCCGAGAACCTTAAAAAAGCGTAAATGGCGGGAGACTTTACCAGCAAGAGCAACAAAACTAAGGAAAAAACAAACAATTTTTGATCCAGTAGCGGTTGATCAGGGCACACCGGGCCCTGTATTCTCTTCAAAGACTCTTTTAGCCAAGCAAAAGCGAAAACAAGCAATCCAGCCTTACCAAAAAGACACAAAGGATACTCTACGCAAAACCCGATTTAAACCTCAACGATGGAGTAAGTTTTTTCTTTAGAAAAACTAACCTTGATTTACTTCATAAATCTAGGCCCTCGGTGAAGGATACCCTGGATCGACTCTACAATGACCCTGCATCATCTTCAGCCTTTGCAGGAGTAGAGAGATTATGGGTAATTTTAAAAAATTCAATCTTGAAAATTTTTAAATATTCTCAGCAAGAAGCCAAGAAGGAGCTGGGAAATCGGATTACCAAGAAGGATGTTCAGGATTACCTGAGGGGCATCGAACCTACACCCTTATGCGCCCTCGGAGGGTGCATTTTCCGAGAGCAAGGACTGTTCCAACTGGGTTCATGACAGATGTTCAAGTAGATTTGGCGGATTTTCAGGCGCTTTCTCGAAGCAACAAGGGCAATCGATATTTGCTTCTCGCCATAGATGTGCTCTCCAAACGAATTTTTGTAGTGCCGCTCAGATCAAAGAAAGCCGTTGATATGGTGGAGGGATTCAAACAGCTGCTCGCTCAAATGCCAATGAAGCCCCATCGGATTTTCTCGGATAAAGGATTAGAGTTCAGAAATGCGCCATTAAAGAATTTGTTCAAGGAGGAAGAAATCGACAAGCACGAATCGGTTCACTCAGCAGTGAAAGCAGCTCTTGCGGAAAGAGCAATTCGTACGGTCAAGGGACGGCTGTATCGATTTTTCGCGCAGCACAAGTCCCTCAATTGGGTAAGTTTTTCTTTCGAGAAATCTAACCTTGGATTACTTCATAATCCTAGGTAGATTTTTTATTTACTATAAAAAATTAAACCTTGGTTTACTTCATAAATCAAGGTTGATACAGTGCATCAAATTGTTGATGGAATTAATCGATCCTCCTCCCGGGCCCTGCCTGATGGTCTGCGACCCATTGATGTTAACTTTAAGAATGCCCAACGCATATGGAAAAAGCTTTATGGCAAAGACCTATATCGTTCCCTATTCTCCAAGAAAAGGATGGGAAAAGCAAAATTCAAGCCTGGTCAGACAATACGAATGAGTGTGGCGAAAGGGCAATTCGAGAAAGGCTATATACCGAATTATGGTGATGAAATTCTGGAAGTGGATGCGGTAAAGGCCCATATGAGACCGATCCGTTACAAGCTGCGAGATGAAAGAGGCGAAAAATTCAAGGTTCGATATTGCCGTACTTTGTGTAAATTCAATTAATTTAAGGGTTTTTTCTACGGAGAAGAGCTTGCACCAGTGCGCCGAGATGCCGACACCACTTATCGAATAGAGCGAGTGCTGAGAAAGAGGACCAGAGCCGATGGAACAAAGGAAATCTTGGTCAAGTTCATTGGCCTACCGGAGCCAGAATGGATCCACGAATCACAACTTGTATAAAATCGCGATCATTCTTTCATTTTGTACATTTCATTCATTCCCTTTTATTTAATAAACAATGTCCAACACATTCTTCGTCCATTTGCCTAGTAACAGCTCAGATTACCCTGAAAATGCTCCAAATAAATTCCGAGTTCGATTGCCAAGGCCGCTACATTTTAATGGTACATGGGTTGTTGGTCTCCACAGCATTACCTTTGCCTATTCATGGCCCTCTACCCTGGGTACGCTTGATGATCAGGCAATAAATATTCACTTCACTGCTGATAGCAATGGCCGACAACGAGTTTTGCGTATCCCCGTGCCAAAAGCCTCTCACACCAGGATTGAGAGTTTGCGCGAATTTCTCGCTGCTACTTTGAAACATCAAAGTGAAAGTATCGAATCTATTGGGAAGAGCGACTATCAATATGTTAGTCCACCTCGGATGGAGGATGCCCGAAGAAAGCGTTCAGCTGGTGAACAGCTCAAATCTCCTATTAGAGCTGATGAAGAAACATTAGGCTCTCCACAGCTGGCTACGCCCGAAAGGGAAGAGGAAATACAAAAGAAGGCCAAATTGGATGCACATCTTCCAGATCCCGAGCTAATTGATGATGGTCAGAGCAAAACAGTTAAAGGAAGGGATTTGCTCGACGATTTGCTTGGATCGCGCCCTAAGGAGGGTGAGAAGAACAGAGCGGAGCAATTTTTGGATAAAATTGGTCTTGGGGACAAAAAAGAAGATGGAAAGGCACAAGTAAAGCATGAAGAGGAAGCGAAAAAGAGACGAGAGGAGGAAGAGAAAAAGAGGCGAGAAGAGGAAGAGAAAAAGAGGCGAGAAGAGGAAGAGAAAAAGAAGCGAGATGAAGAAGCGAAAAAGAGACGAGAGGAGGAAGAGAAAAAGAGGCGAGAAGAGGAAGAGAAAAAGAGACGCGAAGAGGAAGAGAAAAAGAGACAAGAAGCGGAAGAAAGTAGGCGAGAGGAGCAACACAGAAAAAGCCAAGAGGAATCTATAAAGAACAGCGAAGCTAAGCTTGAGAAAGAGCCATCCCCTGCTTTGGCCTCCGAACCATCCCCGGCAAAGACAACTGAAGATTTAGAAGAGCAGAAAGTAGAGGAGCCAGAAGATGAACAGCATCGGAATGCAGTCTCTCCTCCTACATCCTTATTTTCCAAGGCTCCAACTACAGCTACACGCCTACTTTCAATTCTTCTTGGAATTGGTGGTGATAAGAGGGATGAAGAGGAGCCAGATTTAGGCCAAATTCGTCAGATTATCAATTCGGTGGAATTCCAATATCACAAGGATTTTGACCGATTCAAGGCTGTATTTACCGATCCGAGCATACAGTTCATTTCGCTATCGCCCCAACTAGGCTATGTATTAGGATTTGAAAACCCGCAATATGTGGTTAACAATGAAATTGCAAAATATGGATGTGACCTACGAGGAGGGTTTTCATCGTTTGCCGTCTACAGCAAGGTAAAAAATTTAGATTTTATTTGCAATTTTTATTTCCAAGGGTCTGATAGAACCAAGCATCATTGGTAACACACTAAGCTCACTGCTGCGCGTGGTCTCCATTACAGGGGCCATTCCAGGAGAATACACAGAGAAGATTTACGATACACCCATATTTGCCCGAGTGATGCCAAAAGAAGTGTCGGAAATTGAAATTGAGCTGCGAACAATGGATAATGGTAAGTTTTTTATATATATTCAATAAAAAAACTAACCTAGATTTACTCCATAAATTTAGGCCGCCTAGTTCCTTTTTCCTATGGAACAGTGATGGCGGTACTAATATTTAAAAAAACGATCAACTTTTGATTCCATCTTGTACATTTCATTCATTCATACTCATTCATTCATTTTTTTCGTTCATTCGATAAATGGTGCATGTTATCTTCGACCCTAGTTTAATTGGTTATCAAGACCTATTCCTAACTCAAACTGGTGCAGGAGCTTCCAATTTAATTGGCGAAGATCAAACAGGAGCCGATCCCCTTACTTACGCAATCTTCCGAGGTTCACCACCCTATCAACGCGGCTGGGTAAGTTTTTTTTCACTTCCAATGAAAATCTAACCTTGATTTATTACATAAATTAAGGGTTTACAAACAGGAGCTGGTGGCGTAGGCGATATCTTCCGTGGAATATATCGCTTCTTCCTACCACTTCTTCGAAAAGTTGGGACAGCTGTTGGTAAGTTTTTTCATTCGAGAAAACTAACCTTGGATTACTTCATAATCCTAGGCCAAGAAGCCCTCAATACAGGCCAGAGAGTTTTAGACAAAGTTGTAACTGAAGGAGCGCCGCTGAAGGAAGCATTCCTGCAAGAAGGAAAGCGAGGCATCGACACAGTATTGGATAAAGCTAGGTTTTTATTTTAATAAAAAGCCAACCTTGATTTACTGCATAAATCTAGGCGGTTTGCCAAAACAATTCGGAACAGGACGACGGAAAAGTATAAAAAGAAAGCGACAACCGCCATTCCTTTCGCATCAAACACTTATTGGAAGAGCTATTAATAAACCTTCAGTTACAAAAAAGCGTATTAGATCCGATACATTTGGACTTTACTAATTATAAAAATGGCCTTCCATAAAATTGACGGACAGAGTGTGGACTCTATTACCAGTGCGGTCGACTTTTTCAGCATTCCTCCTACAAATGTTACAGTATCATCAGCCAAAGTCTTTGAAATTCTTCCGAGCAACCCGCTGACGGACACGCCCTACCACTTCAAAATATTTTCCTCCCAAAACTATATCGACCTATCGAAATGCTATCTGTTCGCAGAGATGAAAATTCGAAAGGAGGGAGCAGATGGACGGCTGATGAATCTCACGGCTCATGATAATGTTGCCCCGATTCAGCTAATCGGGCAAACATTCATCAATAATATGCGAATAGCGATAAATGGTCGAGAAATTTTCAATTCCAACTCGTTAATGGCCTACAAAACCTTTCTCTCTCATGAATTATCCTTCCCCTTGTCGGCCAAGCAATCTCATCTGAATGCCGAAGGATATTTTGGGGACCAGGGAACCGTTCTAGAAAATGGCCAGGGTTTTATCACCCGCAAGAACCTCTTTGAATGGAGCAATAGAGTGCAATTCATCAGTAAGATCGATGCTGACCTCTTCAACCAACCTCAATATCTCATCAACCAGTAAGAATTTATGCCTAATTTTTAATTATTAATTTATATAGTTGTGAGCTGGATATTACTATCCAGCCAAATGAGAGCGCATTTGTGCTCATCGCACCTCTTGTCGAGGATCAGGCGGTACCGCCGCGGTATCATCTGGAAATTGTTGCGTTAAAGCTGTATTGTAAGAAATTAAATCTTATGGATGGACTGGCTCTACAATTAGCCAGAAAACTGGAAACGAATCCAGCTCGTTATGCGGTGCGGAAAACCATGATGAAGTCGCTGTTCATTAGTCCGGGGTAAGTTTTCATTGTTCAATGAAAAGCTAATCTTGATTTACTTCATAATCTAGGCGCTATGAATTCAATGCAAACTTGTTCATGGAACAAGTGCCAAGACGAGTTACACTCGGATTGGTCGCCAATTCGGACTATGTCGGAGATCAGCGCAGAAGCCCCTTCAATTTTAACCATTACAATGTTCGAGACATTAGTATAATAGCCAATGGTCGTTCATATCCGCAAGCGCGATATGACTTGGATTATGCCCATCGACTGGCTATCCGTCCTTTTCTGGACATGAATGAGGCAGTGGGTTTTTCAAACTCGCTTAACTCCAACGGAATCACCTACGAGCAATTTCTCTTTACCCATTGCATCTATGTGTTCAATTTGACCAACAGCGGGGAGGACCAAGGTGGCATGTTCGACCTCATCAAAAAAGGTTCAACGGCTGTGAACATTGTTTTCCGGGAGGCGGTTCCAGCCGGTGGACTCATGCTCATCGTGATGGGTGAGGCCGACTCAGTGTTCATGGTGGATAAAAATCGCGATGTTGCCACAGATACAACCATTTAATCGATCATTCATTCATTTCATTATTCATTTTTCAAAATTTATTGTGGTTCATTTAACTCTCAGATAAAGCATGTTTTCCCAAAAATCGCTAATGTTTGTGGTTTTTCTCCTCCGAATATCTCTACCAGTGGTTGGCTTAAATTTTGAGGATCGAATTGATTTTTCGGACGAATATAAACAACTACAAGACCAAAAGCTGAGAGAAGCCGATGCAGAGTTCCCAGAATATTTGCGACGCCTTAAGGATCCCTCTCTAAAAATGGAATCCCCCATCCAGGCACCTATGCCATTCCCTTCCATTCAACTTTGCAAGGAAAGACCCGCCGACGGCGATTATTATGGTAAACTTTATTCGAAAAATTATTCTAATAAATAAATCTAGGACATATTTTCTGTTGGACAATGGTTGCATTGTTCGCCATGACCATAGTTAGCCTCATCATTTACCAGCTCCGCTCAATTCTTTGGCTCAAATTTGCAATCTCTCGAAATCGGCAACATCAAAAGGAGTTTGAGCTGGTCCCGCATGGACAGCATTCGGATTACAAGGATTTTGAAAGCGAATCGGATGACAAACAAAGTGTTCCGCGGGTAAGTTTTTCTTCGAGAAAACTAACCTTGGTTTACTTCATAAACCTAGGTGTTACCCGTCTGACCGCCTCCCCTCGCCAAATTCACTACAGTATCCCAGCTGCACTCATAGTGAATTTGGTAGGTTTATAAAAAAAACCCAACCTTAATTTACTGAAATAAATTTAGGTATTTTTTCTTTCGAGAAAAATAACCTTAAATTACTTCATAATTTTAGGACCCGCAAGGGCAGCAAGGATCTCATTGGGTGGCTATTTACGCATATGGACCACATCGGGATGTAATCTATTTTGATAGCTTGGCTTTGCCAATCTTAACATCGATTTCCTCATTTCTCAATGTCTTTCCTAATATAAGTAAAAATACAATACCGTACCAATCTCCCTTTTCAAATAATTGTGCCCATTTTACCATATATTTTGTTCATTTCCTCTCCCAAGGTTATTCATTCAATCAATTTCTTCACCATTTAAATGTAACTCACAATCCGGACTTTTTTGTGAGAATATTTGTTAATAAAATGGTTGGAATTTGAAAAAATTGTGCAGTCATACCAGATGGTCAAGGGTAATTAAAAAGCGCAAGGATTGTGCAATGGAGGGGAGGAGGCGAGGGGATCGAATTTTTTGAAATGTGCCATTCATTTGCATTCATTTATCCTTTTTTGTTCTTCCTTCCCAATTTGCCTTCACTTTCGCGAATTTTAATTTTTAATATTTAAAATATTTAAATATAACAAAAAATCTCATCCATCTTTTTTCACCAACTTTTTTCATCCATTTGTCATTGCAAAACAGGGGCCCGGTTCAGCTACGAACTAGGCTTTATCCTGCTTTTGCAAAATATATTCCTCTTTCATTTCCATTTCTTCCAATTCATTGATCAAATTTAATAGATCAAAAATGGACAATCGTCCTCCAAAGCGCCCACATCCCTTTTCCATATTGGGATTGCTCTCGTCCCTCTCTCCCCCTCCTGCGAAACGTCCTTTATTGAGTGCGCCGGAAAACCAGTCGCAAACTGGTTGTGGCTCGTCCTCTGCGGAAAAATCACCCAAGGACTTTGTCAAAAAGTTAGGCGACTCCGTCGAGCACAATTCCAAATTCAAATTTGGAAAAGTCAAGGCCCGTTTTTCCATTACTGCTCTCCCCGAGGACCCGGAAACAATGCTCGAAGGGATCTTTGAGCATTGCATCAATGAAGCGATCGAAAGCTGTCGCCAAAGCATGGGCGAGAAGCCGGACCATATCGGTTGCACAGTCAACAGCGTGCTTTTGGATCCACCGATCTATACGCCAATTCGCCCCAACAATGAGAATGCCAGCGAGGCCGTTTTGAATATGTTCACCAAAGTTGCTCAAAGCAAGAAGCAGGACGGCATCACGCTTTGGGTGAGATTTTTTTATAAATAAAAATCCAATCTTGGTTTATTCTATTTGAATAAACTTAGGTAAGTTTCATTTCAAGGAAAAAAATAATCGATTTATTCCGTTGGAGTAAACATTTTGAAAAATTCTTAGGGCGAGCCCTTCGAGGTGATCGTTACAACGGTCAACCTTGCCCAACTCCCTACAGCACCCCAAATTATCGGCGGCAACAATGATAACGTCACTACCCATCATCGGATAAGCGACAAGGCACTTATCAAGGTCCATTTCGCTAGCTTTTTAAAAAAAATCTTTTGTGTATTTTCAGATTAATAACAACGATGGTCGTTGCTTGTTTTATGCGCTTGTGGCCACTCTAATGCATTCCGTTGCCGGCTGGGAAAAATGGCGGTTCTATGATTACTTGCACAATCGACGAGGTCAACAAGGTCAACTACAACGAGATGCGGAATCTTTGATGCGAGCAATCAATGCGCCCATGAATGAGAAGGAATATAAAGCGAAGGACTATGTGCCGGCCGTGATCAGCAAATGGAATATGGACTATGTTGGCAGGTTCCGGTTTCGTTGTTTCATTTTTTCTGCCATGGGGACATATAAGCCAATATATCAATGGGGAGCGGTTGATTTCGACACACCAATTATTCTGTATCTCATGGATAAACATTTCCATGGGATAACAAAAGCAAACTACCTGTTTGGCCAGCCCTATTGCTTCAGCTGTGAAGGCTGTTATGATCGGCCGAAAACGCATGATGCAACATGCAAGGCTCGATGTGTCAAATGGTAATAAGCTTAGGCTATAAATAAGCTTAGGCTCAAAAGCTTAGGCAAAATTCTTCATTTAGTTCTCGAACTGGGCCAACTTTTCCATGCAAGCCACAAGATGGCTACGAGAAAAATTGTTCGTCTTGCGGCAAAACATTTTTCTCTGGGGATTGTTATGATTGGCACCGAAATTCTGGCTTCTGTCACCAGAGTCATCAATGTGAACATTGTCATGTGATCTACGATGTGAAGAAGAACAAATACAAGGGGAGAGCCGTAAGTATTTTTTCTTTATTAGCATAAGCCAAAATTTAATCGATTGGATGGTTTAAGGGGCACGTATGCTCGGAACGATGGTGTCAAAGGTGCCAAGACTTTCACGACCCAAAACGAGTAAGTTTTTTTTTCGGAAACTTACCTTGGTTACTTTATAATTCTAGGTAGGCTTTTTATTAAAAAGCCAGCCTTAATTTACTGAAATAAATTTAGGGCTGCTTTATCCAACCACTGGAGCCAAAGCCAAAGGCTCCATGCCGTTTTGTGGCCTTCGACATGGAAACAACACAGCATCAGCCCGCGGATGACCCAAGCAGCCCTGCTTTCCAAAAACAACGCCGCCAGCATGTGCCAAACTTTATTTCCGCCAAAGTTTCGTGTGCGGATTGTATTTCTTCGGGGCAATGGAAGGAGAGCTTGCGTGGAGAACATAAATGCAAAGTGTGCGGGGACAACAGAACCATCACCTTCAGTGAACGGCCGTTCAAAGACACCAAAGTCGATGAGATGGTGGTCAGCCGGCATCCTTTGATGGAATTTGTCAAGTGGATCCTCTACAAGTTGCCGTTGGAGTTCGAAACCTATGCATTTAGCCACTACGGTAAGTTTTCATTTCAATGAAAACTAACTTTGAATTACTTCATAATTCAAAGTAAGCATTTTCTCGAAAATAAACGCTTTTACTTTATAAATCTAGGAGGAAAATTTGACAACGTGCTGGTGTTCTCTGAGCTGTTCCACCAGGGAATTATTCCGCAAATGATTCGCAAGGGCAACAAGTTGTACGAGCTCAAAATTAAACAACAGAAAGGCAAAAACCCTAAAGTCATTTTCCGTGACTCCTACAACCTCATCCCTACATCGCTCGCCTCGCTCGTAATTTTTCTTTAAAAGAAAAATAACCTTAATTTACTGAAATAAATTTAGGTTCCGACCTTTGGCCTTAACGTGGAGGATAAGCCTTTCTTCCCCCACTTGGCGAATCGCCCTGAAAATTATGGGTAGGTTTTTAATTTTATTAAAATTAAAAAAAAAATTAAAATTTAATTTAATTTTATTAAAATTAAAAATCCAACCTTGGTTTACTTTATAAACCTAGGCGAAGAATTCTGCCTTCCGAGGACGACTTTCTTGCCTCCGGGATGATGCCGGCAAAGAAGGCAAAGTTTGATGCCTGGTTCGCTGAACACAAGCACGAGCCCTTTCTTTTGGATGAGGCTTTGGCAAGGTAAATTCCTAAAATTAAAAAGAAAAACGCTTGAATTTTTATAGCTACTGTACCAACGACGTGGATATCCTCATGGTTTTTTAATTTTTAAATCAAACAATTATTGAAATAAATTTAGGCGGGATTGGTTGCCTTCCGCGCAGAATTCATGGAGGTCTCGAAGCGTCCAGCAGTGCTACCCAACGGAAAAGCCGACCGCGCCTTCTACGATACACCGCACAACGGAATTGACGTGCTTCGGCAATGCATGACCATCGCTGCCGCATGCATGACCCATTTCCGGACCAACCATCTGAAGGGCGGTAAATTGGCAATTGTGAGTGACCGTGGATACGACCATGGTGACCACCAGAGCCTGCTGGCCACGCGCTTCTTGTTTTGGTATATGGATGAGAAGGATGTGTTTGTGCAAACCGCCCATTGTGAAGATGGCGAGAAAAAGTGAGATTTTAACCAATTAATTGCTAATTTGATAATTAAGGGTTGGCAAATATAAATTGGATGGCTGGGTAGAATATGAAGATGAACCTGCCCAATCTTATGGATTGGAAGTTCATGGTAATTTACTGCTAAAAATTTTTTATCCTGAGAATTTTCAGGCTGCATATGGCACTCCTGTCCGGTCTGTTACCCAAATGACCAGCAAAGGATGAATAACGGCAAAAAGGCGGGCATCAACCGAGAATTGGACAACCAGCGGCTGGACTACATCAGATCGCAAGTTGGCCGTGTTGATGTCTTCTGGGAATGCGAGATCGCCAAGATGCTGGTGGCAGACCCCGTCAAGGATGCAGATTTCATCCGGAAGTGCAGCGAAAAGTTGGGCTTTGGACTTGTGCCTGAGAGAATGAAGAAGGCGTTCGAGAGAATCTCTGACAACTTCGGGCCGCTGGACATTCGTTCGGCTTTCATGGGCGGTAAGTTTTTTTCAAAAAGCTAATCTTTGATTATCCTTTTATAAATCTCAGGCCGAACGGGTCCTCTGAAAATTCATCACGAAGCGCAGCCTGATGAGACAATTTCTTATTTTGATGTGACTTCCCTGTACCCGTATATCAAGTCAGTTGAATTAAAATTATATTTATAAAAAGCATTGGCATCTTTAGCTTTCTGACCAAATATCCAATTGGCCACCCGAAATTGCATGTCCTCAATGAAAAATTGAAAGAGCCGTGAACATGCCCCGACGACAACCAATATGAATTGGCCATCATCAAGGCCTTTGTGGTGCCACCGAGAGAGCTGGATATCCCCATCCTTCCAGTTCGCGTCAACGACCGCCTACTATTCCCGCTTTGTATGGCCTGCGCGTAAGTTGAATAATGTTTGAAAATTGCTCAATTTTCTTTTTTNTTTTTTTCAATGAAAAATAACCTTGAATTACTTCATAATTCTAGGCCAGCGGATTTGAGAAGGGAATAGCCGGGGATGCGGATGCTGAGGCGCAGTTTATAAAAGAATGCTGGGACAAGTTCGGCATCGAATTAGACCAGACAAAGATGGTCCCGAACAAGGGAAAGCGAGCCCCGGCCAAATTGGCGGTCAACAACCTTTGTAAGCTGCTTTTTCAAAAAAAGCATTATTGATTGAAATTTCAGGGGGACGATTCTCGCTGAAGAACCACGGACTGATCCAAAGTCTCGTCACTGATCAGCCCTCGGACCTGTGCAAATTGCTCAAGGACAAGTCTGTGGAAGTGACTTCCCTCGACGAGCTGACTCCAGAGTGCATCCTGATCGGATATAGCAAAAAGAAGGATTGGGTAAGTTTTCATTTCCAATGAAAACAAACCTTTATTTACTTTATAGGTGGAGGAGCATCCCTGCTCAAATATTGTGATCTCCCTCTTCACCACCTCCGCTGTATGTTTTTTAATAAATCTAAAAATTTAGATTTTTTTAGGCCCGAGTACTTTTGCTGAGGGCGATGCAAAAGGTGGCAAGGACCCCGGGATGCACACTTCTTTACACGGATGTGAGTTCATTGATCGATTTTCCGTTTATAACGAACAAATTTTAGACGGATTCGCTCATCTACGCTCATCCGAACGGCACCAACCCGCTGAAGCTCGGGTAAGTTTTTCTTGAAAAAAACTAACCTTTATTTTATAAATTTAGCCCACATCTCGGGCAATTTACCAACGAGTTTCCCGACCATGTGATTGAGGAGTTTGTTTCCGGAGGATGCAAACAATACGGACTGCGGCTGAGGAAGAAGGGAGCACCGGCAGAGGCAGAGCCCGAATACGTGCTGAAAATACGCGGGTAGGTTTTTTCATTCGAGAAAACTAATCGGATTAATTCATAATCCTAGCATGACTCTGTCGCATGACGTCGTCAACGGACAGGGCCTAAGGTACCAATTGTTCAAGGAAAGGGTACTGGCTTTTGCTGCTACTGGCCAAGCTCAATCAGTCCCCATCATCTATCCTAATTGTCTTCGGCCATCTCTTAAAAATGGCTCGGTGTTGACAGTAAAAATGGAGAAAAAATATAAGCCCTTTGTTTCAAAGGGCATCTTAGATCCCGAGTCACTAAAAGTGCTGGATTTTGGATTTGTTCCCCCTTTCAAACAAGAATTTGATGATCAATAATTGTATTTTTTCATTTTCATTTATTTATTCTTTTGCGATAAAATTAATAATAAAAGATGCAAATTAATTAATTACTAGGAATAATTTTTAAATTAAAACAAAATTAAAGATTGGAAGTTGCACAAGAATGCAAAATTAAGAGGAAGAAGTTGTCAGTTTTGGGTAGAAAAGGAACAATATTAACAAAGTGAAGATGTATCTAAGTGAAATATTAAGTAAGAGAAGATAACATTTTCAAAAATTAAGAAGTAGAAGTTGCACATGTATGCAAAATTAAGCGGGAGAAGTGGTCAGTTTTGGGTAGAAAAAGAGCAATATTAAGGAAGAGAAGTTGTACATGGGTGCAAAATTAAGAAATTTTGGTGTAAATTTGTCAAAATTTACATCTTTCGAGGAAGCGCGTGAAGGGCGAGCGCGTGTGTATAGGGTGCGCGTGTGACGAAGTCGTGAATGTTCACCATGCATCCTGAGTGCATTCGTCTCGCCCCCAGTTATCGAATGTTTCTTCTAATTTTGAGAACAAATTTCAAATAAAAAATTTTAATAATTGCCTTGTTCGTCGCTGCTCTGGGGTTGCTGGATGGGTAATTCTTCAAAGAGGTTACGCCCGAACCATGCAGGAAATGGTGTCGGCTCTTCTTCAATCAACTCCAGGAGCTCGAGAGGGAAATATCGATCCTCGGCTCCCTCCGGGAATTTTTCGATGACGCACACATGGTAGGGGAAATGAAGCTAAAAATGGTCATTAGGATTTTATTGTTGTGAAAATTACCTTTATTCTGTGTTTCGCATAATAATAAGCCGCAACACACACTGCATAAGGTCGGGGAAGCTTGCCAAATGCCATTAGCGAGTCGGCTCCTTTTTGAGTCAAGCCACTAATTGAGAAGGTTTTTTTGAATCCGTTGCGGTCT
The DNA here is from genome assembly GCA_001026735.1 of Rotylenchulus reniformis. Classification (NCBI taxonomy): domain Eukaryota; kingdom Metazoa; phylum Nematoda; class Chromadorea; order Rhabditida; family Hoplolaimidae; genus Rotylenchulus; species Rotylenchulus reniformis. Next base: position 41,788 of record LDKF01000264.1, on the reverse strand, counting down.
TCATATGTCGTTCGCACCATTCGTCCGTCCAAAAAAGCCATGATCCTGGCTCGGTCGGCGGGGTGGTTGAGCCGGTTACGCAGAGCGGAGATCCGGCAGTTGAGAATTTGTGCGCATTTTTCGCTCACGAGGACCATTTTTTCAAGAATGAATTGCCAAAATGGTTGGGTAATCGAATTTAGTGAGGAAATAGCATGGCTAATCGGATTTAGCCACGCCCCTTTAAATCCTTGCTAATTTGATTTCCACTCATTCATTCATTCATCCATTCATCCATTAATTCATTCGCTCTTTTCAGGAAAAATAAATTTGTTTTAATCCCTTCGAAATTGCTTCCCGAGCGATGCCTCCACAAAAGCGCAAGTTTGCTGGAAAAGCTGTCACTGAGAAGATAGTTGCTGAAACAGAGCCTGCTGCTGAGGAAAAAAGCCATGGAGAAAACATCTTCCGATGAGAAAAAGCCGAAAGTGGAATACCTATGGAAATTAGTCAAGGCCAAGTACCTACTAACCTTTCGCCTCTGCGACGGTAAATATTCAAAAAAAATAAAGTCCTTATTATTTTTCCCTCCAGATTGCTATGGGAACCTTTACAACAATCCGGATGTAACCATTCGCACTGGCGAGAAGGTCCAGGTCAAGTTCGAGATCTGCAACCGTTGTACCGAGTTGAACATTCGAGCCACAGATGTCTTGCGCCCTCCATACAAGAAAAAGGAGACCGATCAATGATGTTGATGAACAAGAACAAAAAATTCAAATTTTGTTTCATTTTTAATTGTTATATAAAATCCATCAATTTCTTTCCAATTTTGAGGGATGCTCCCTCAACATATTTGGTTTTACATCTACAATTTGGATGGTCCCTCAAATCCCCGTTGGTACAAATTGCAGATCCCCCCCCCCCCCCCCCCACCAGTTCCTCTTGTCTGTCTTTTCTCTTTTGCGCAATCCCTTGGGGAATCAACTCTATCCATCTGCTTGTTGAAAATTTTGAAATTTTCGGAGTAATAAAAAGCATATCGGAGATGCAGGGGATGGGGAGTAGGCGAGGGACAGGATTTGCGCAATGGCATTCAGTTAATCGTCATCCTCCTATCCATCATTTTCATCATGGCGCGCAACTTTCCCTTTCTTCCTTTTAATTCGCTTTTCATTTGTTATCAAATTCGAGTTTTTTCTTCCCATTTTTCAGCATTTTCAACAGTTCGATCCATTCCTTGAAAAAATGACTTCGGAAAAAGAGGCTGTTGAGGAGCTGCGACGTGAACTCAAAAAGCAGGAAGAACGAATTCAATTCCTTGAAACTGATCAAGGAATTTCCCGCAGCCGCTGGCTTTTCGTTCGCGACTTAGTCCTCAACCATACGGCTGTGATCGAAGAAATAGAGGAGTTCCTATTCAACGGGGTGAGTTGCTTTGTCTTAAATTTTCCGGCTAGAAACTTCCCTATAATTCTTTCAATGAGTTAAGGCCCGTAATCCTTACAAGCGAAAGGGCGGTATACAAATCGTGGGAAAGAAGATGCTACAAGATCTGCTGGCGCGTCAACGCAAGCATTTGAAGAAATGCCTACATGAGCCTCTACCACCACGACAGAAGTGGATTGCCGATGCCAAAGAACAACTTTTAGCCTGTACAACACCTTTGGAGGAGGCCTTTGCAGTAGAAAGTCTATCCAACATTGCGTCTACTTCTGCATCCTCGTCTTCTTCATCAGCTTCGTCTTCCTCCGATTCTACTTTGGTTCAGGGTAATTTCTTTGCTCATATTTGTAGGGAATCCATATTGGATGGGGGATTCTGTGGATTCATTTTTTTTCTACCATTTAGAATGGCCTGAAAATCACAAAATTGAATTGAATTTTTAGCTTCTTTTAAGATTCAATAGTTTCCATATTTTTTTTCCATATTTCTAATTTACCCATATGAATCCTCATTAGTGATCAGTTCAAAAATTTTTTTCTGAATCACAGAATCTATGATAAACTTTCTTTTATAAGTGATTTCGAATTATAAAAATTTAATAGATGCGGCCATTGCGATAGTCCAGGAGACGTATCGTGATTTCCGTGAAGAAGTGGGCTTGAAGCTTGCAACAATGGAGAATGGGCTGAAGAATATGATCGGGAAAGATGTGAAGGAGGTTGCGCGAGAAATGCGAAGAGAGTTGAAGGAAATGCTGGAGGATTATGTGAATGAAGCGAGAATGGGAATGCGGAAGGAAGTAGAGGACGGAAAAGTTCGAGAAAGGGAAGTCAGCACCCGGATGATCCAACAGGCGGTAGAGCTGAACCGCGAAGAGCTGGGACTTGGCACGGTGATTGATGGGAAGGCCATTCCCGGGAAACGTTGCACTTGGTGCCAAGATGCCCACCCTCGTTATGGAAATCCGAAATGTCGGCACAAAACACTCTGCGCAACCTGCGCCATGAGCTGGTTTAGCCAAGGGAATGTATTTTGTAGTTATTGCCGTTTGGAATGTGAGAAATTCAAATTTTTGGGGGAGTGAAACGGCTCCTCCAACAACAACTCTTACTCTTCACCACACCACACCACACCACATCCTGGCCATCTATCCTTAGGCCTATTCAATATATTTGTCAGCCTTTTTACCATACCACACCACATTCAGGCCTTCCATTCTTATGTCACACCATATTCAGGCATTTCAGTTTCTCTATCTCTCTAACTTTTACCTCTCTCTACCCTTATCCTTCTCTCCTTGTTCCCTTTCTCACCCCTTTCACTTTCTTCCTTCTCTACGCCGCTTTCCATATCTTTTCCCTATTCTCGCTTTTCTTTCAATACTCACTCTCTCGACTCATATTCTCCTCCTTTCAATATCTTTCTCTATATACTCCTCCATGATCACTCCATCTCTTTCCTTCACCCCTTTCTACCTCTTTTCCACTCACCTGCATCCCTTTTGTAATGAGCTACGATTTTCTGCTGCTGTTCCGTTGTCCAAGTATTGATCAATGCCAAATATTTAATCAAGGATCAACCCATCCACCCTTCCCTTTGCTTTTTTATTGATCTTTTTTTTGTAACAGTTCAATGATTTATTCATGCATAATGAATGAAAAAAATGAGAACATCAAGAATTATGTTTAGAAAGATTGATTAATTAATACAATTTTAAACAAAACCATAAACTTGAAAAAAAAAACAAAAAATTATTTGTGAATTAATTCACACATCCAGCATAGAGGTGAACATACAATTTGGTAATGAATTATCCAGGCCACATACTTATTGAACATTGATTTTTTCTCATTGTTGGGGACTTTGGTGAAAGTCCCGGGAAATGATGTTTTCTGCTCATCAGAGATTAGTTTTTTCAAAAAAAAGACGTGATGAGACAAGTGATTTTTTATTTTCCAATTTTGCTTCGGAGTGAAAAATTTTAAAATTTCCTCCGCGGCGGAATAATTGGGTAGATTTTGAACGGGTAGACACATCCATCCGGTTGTAGGCATATCCGACTTGACGGGCTTCCACCTCGTTTGGAGGTTGTTGATCGACGGGAACCTGATGAGAACGTACCGCCCAATGTGGCCGCAAAAGGCGCACTCAATGCTACAATACGGCTCAATTGCATCCCATTGCCCTTTGCCCTTGAAGAGCGCTGGATCCTGCTCTTCAGCTTCTTTCAAATCACCGGGTCGATGATCGGCTATACAGCAGTCCACGTGAAACTCAAAATTTTTTCATTTATTTAGATTGATAAATTCAAATTCTTTTATTTGTGTTTCGAATTATAGAATTATAATAATTTTTTCGAGCATTTAGATTCCGAAAAATTAAATATTCCACTATCCCGGTTCCATGGTGGGCCCCGGGATAGTGGAATATAAAAAATAATCTGTGTTATGTGCAAAGGTTCCATGGTGGGCCCCGATGCAACACAAATTATTTTAAAATTTAATTAAATTGATGAAATTATTCATATAATTCTATAATTCGATATATAAATATAATTCTGGAATAATCTTCCCCTTCTTAAATGTTTAATCAAGTTTCCTTGGCAAATTGGTAGAAATCAGACACGGTCACTAAGTAATGTAAAAATTACAATTGGTTGATCCGGTGGGTTCAAATAATTGAGTGGAGGATGCGGCTCAGTTCTTCTGCATATACATGTGTCGGGATGTGCCGGCTTGGTGATTCTCGGTCGTTTAGGCGGCGGTGGTGGATTAGTCGACTTGGAATCAGAGCGCGGCCGGAGTCGCGATGATATGGGTAGCTAAAAATTGAAACATAATTTGCTGTGTGTATAAAATAAAGGCCAGAATATGGCTAGTATTTCCACAGCCCCATTTAAGATTGCTATAAATTTTGTCAACACATAACCTCAAAATCACTGAAAGCCGATTGATCATCCTCCTCCCTTTCCGGCGTCAAGGTTGCAGAAGAATCGGAAGATGCGTCCTCCTCGCCTCCGCCTTGGTGTTGTTGACGCTCCGCTTTTTCCATTGTCATCTAAATAATATATCAAATCATAATTAAAAGACCGATTTATAGACCTCATTCCGAATTCGCAACACGCGAATGATTTCATGGAATGCTGCGTCCACATTCATTGACGGATCATCGGCTGATGTTTCAATGTAAGGCACATTCAACTCATAGGCCAACTCGCGTCCCTGTTGTTCAGTTACTGCAAAAAAATAATCCAAATTTTTATTGAAAAATTATTTGCAAAAGTCCCATAAACCTTTTCTCTGGTCGACTTGATCGATCTGAATTTTTAAAAAAATTTTTATGTATTATATAAGAATTTCACCTTATTTGCCACCAATAAAAATTGGTAGTCCGTGTCAGCCCTGGCTCGAACAACTTGTTCGACAATCTTGCGCACCTCCTGAAAACTCTGCTCGTCGGTCACTGAATAAACCAGCAGAAAGCCACAGCCGTCCCGCATGTATCTGAGAGGAAGCATTTTTTATTGCTTTCTTTGGTCGGTTATCCATGCTTACTGTTCTCGCATCGCCGAAAATTCTTCCTGACTAGCAGTGTCGAGAACTTAAACTTAAAATTTTGGGGTGGGAAACGCTTTGAGCCATCGATTTTATGAAGCATAAAATCAGTTTGGTATGCTTTAATAATATATTTCACTTAATAAAATCAATAGGCTAAAATAAAAATTGGAACCCTCTGACTATTGGCTTATTTCAATTTATTGGCACTTACCATCCAAAATTACCCGTTGGCCATCAATATCACACTCTTGAGTGTGATGGTGGTCGGTGCCCGGGTCATAATAGTCAATGAATTGCTCCTATGGAGGAATAAAAATAAATGTTTAAATTTGAAAAAATAAATAAACCTGGAAGAATTTGATGGTTAGAGAGGATTTCCCGACACCCTCCGCACCGCTCACAACCAGCTTATAGGTGGGCAATTGCTGATCATTCTGGTGCTGAGTGAGTGGAAGTTTTACACTGCTACTGGCCATTGGGAAAAATCAGAATTTGTTGATGGCAAATAACCTGAAAATGAAGGAATTTTAAATTCATTAACTTTTATTTGTAGGTTATGATTATAGTGGAGGGGGGTTAGTAATTTGTAGGAAATTATCATTGTAAAAAAAAGGGTGGAATATGAGGCGAGAGAAATGTTAAAATTTGATGCAAATTTTATGATGGCGTCAGGGTTGCAGCATTATGCATTCATTGAATTGACCTTTGGTCTCTCTCCCCCCCCCCACCCCCTCCCCATTTTTTGTTCATCTCTGACTCTTTTCTTTTTCTCTACCCAAGCGAAGCCCAATGCTCATAAGGTACTGTAAGAAAAACGGAGGAAATTCGCTTTAGAACAGAAATTTCGCGCCAAAATTCCCTCGCTCCCTCCCCTCCCCCCCCCCCCNGGGGGGGGGGGGGGGGGGGGCTAGGCCCCTTAAAGTCAAAGGAAGCCGCCATTCGCGCACTTTGCGCGAAAAGCACTAATTAGATTAGCGGTCACTAATCTAATTAGTGACGACCAAGTCCGGTGAATAACTACTACCGTGCCCAACCCTATTTTTAATGCATATTTTGGCACATATTTTGGCTTATTTGAGCATATTCTTTGCGCATACAATTTATAATGCATAACTATCCGCACCCTAATAATTACCATTAAAAAAACTGACCCTTGGAACAGATTTGACTGTTCCTGCTTAATCTGTTCCTGTTCTGTTCTATTCCAAATTCTGAGAACAGAACAGGAACAGAACAGTCGGAAAAATTTTGGAACAGGAACAGAACATTTCTGCTCCGCCTTTCAAGAACAGGAAAGGAACAGATTGAAAATCCTGGAACTTAAAAACGCTGGTACATTTTCAACTTTTTGGAGATTTTTATTGATTTTGATCAATTAATTTAAATTTTTTAACGTTTTTGAGTTTTTTGTCAAAAATCCCGAAAAAAATTCGGGATTTCGGGATAATCCCGATCCCGAAAAAAATTCGGGATTTCGGGATCCGGGATCGGGATTGACTTTGGGGATATTCGGGATCGGGATCGACTCTGGCAAATCCCGATCCCGAAAATCGGCCGGGATCCCGATCCCGCTGCACCCTACTCAAAACTGTCAGAAAATTTTCAACATTATCATTGTAAAAAAATTATGTAACAAAATCGTACATATGATTTAAAAAATAGAGAGTTTTTTACTTATTATAATTTATAAATCTGATTTCATTACATTTATCCAAGTAAAAAAACAAATTCTAATTTTTGAAATGAAGAGTGAAATTGAATGCAACACTGATAATCACACGTGTCTTTGACTTTTTTTTACAAAAAAAATCACAGACGGCATTGAATCCCCGAAGAAAAAGTCAAAAATCATTCGAAATGTGAGGAATAAAACTATTGAAATGCATTTTTATTGCTCATCTGAATTTCAGCCCATGAACAAAAAAGACAAAAAGTTATTGTCAAATAAAAAAAACTCATTTTTTTATTCATTTTCAACAAAATTGAAAATTCAATATAAGTAAGCAAAAACGCATAAAATTTAATCATTGTATAATATTTTATGATTTTTAATAACTTTTTAATGCTTGGTAAAAATTTTTCAATGGAAATTCATCAAATACCTAAACGGTGAACAATACAATTCAAAAAATAATAATAAAATTCTGGAAATTTTGAAAAATCCTCTTGTTCAAGAATTTTTTTCTTATCACATATTTTTGATTTTTAAATGTTAATTCTTAAATAAAAAGTAATAATTCTGTTTATTCCCCCTTTTTGAATTTGGTAATATTTGTGGTAATTTTTGACGCTTAATCCGATTCTGACGCCCATTTTGACGCAATGCGTCTCTTTATGACGTTGACAGTAAAAAAAAATTTTTTTTGGAAAATCATCTAAAAAAACTTTCAAAAGAATGGAACAAGCTGAATTATTAGAATTGAAAAATTGAAGAATGCAATTGGCATTTTGCCTTCGGCTGATTCTGTTCGCTATTTTTCTGCAAAACTGCTATGCACTGCTCGAATGGCTTTTCATTCCGGGTGTGGCGGATTGCTGTTTGCAATTGTAAGTTGGGAGCCAGAATGTGAAATGCCATAATCGAAATTGTGGAAAAAACCCGATTTTTAGTAAAATTTCAAGGAATTAAGCCTAATTTTTTCAAATTTTTATTTTTTTCTAAAACTTAAAAATCTCCGCCTAAACCGGTTAAGCCAGTTTAGGTATAAAAAATGAATAAAAATTTCAGAGGCGGTCCGGGATCTATTTGCATGCCTAGAGAAAAATTGCCAGGCTGCAATCCTCTGACATGGATCAAGCTGGACTTCACGTCGACTGCTTCTACGGAGCGGGTCCACCCCCGAAAGGGGCCAAAGGTCGACAACACCCCTTCCACACCTCGACAAAGACATCGTCGGGCTCCAATGTGTGGTTTTTTCGCCACCCGACCCAGCTGATCCAGCCGGCTGGTGTCGGGTTCTTCTCTTAATCGCTGGAGATGTCCACCCAAATCCGGGACCTGGCCTCACGGTTGGTTCTCGGGCAGTCCGCCGGCAGGCCCCACGGGATCCTCCAGGGCCTGCCAGTACCTCAGCGGGTTCTGGGGCGCAGGCCTTCCCGCCAGCACAGGGGAACCCCTCTGCTAACAACGACGACAACGGACTGGCCCGTACCATTCGATGGGCGCCAATGCACCCGTTGACCAAGGTGGACCTGGACCAATTCAAAATCCTGCAGCTTAATGCAAATGGGATCGGTGGCAAGCTCGACGACATCCTGTGCTTCATGCACGAGAACAACATCCTGCTAGCGGCAGTTCAGGAGACAAAATGGGGCCCCCGGAATGCTACTCCGAAGCGACCAGGCTACTCCTTCGTCCGGCTTGACCGTGTCGACAACTACGGAGGCGGTCTCGTCTTCATAGTCAACGACAAGGTGCCGTACCACCTCTCCAAAAACTACGCCACCAACGACGACCACAGTGAACTACAGTCACTGATCATCCATTCTACCAACGGGCCGGTCACCGTCCACAACTTGTACGTCCCTCCGGCTGCGAGTTGCTCGAACGGCTTCGTCCCCAGCCTTGACTTCCTGGAAGACAACGACTACCTGTTGCTCGGCGATATCAACGCCCACAGCAACCTATGGGACTACACCGCAGAAGAGGACACCCGGGGAGCAGCAATCGCTGAACAGCTCGACAACGTTGATGCTGTTTTCCTCAACGACGGCCAACCAACCCGTGTGGCATCAAGGCAGGGCCAGATAATTTCCACGGCCCCGGACATCTCTCTGTGCAGCGGTTCCCTCGCACCATCGGCTACCTGGTCAGTAGTGCATGCGCTGGGCAGCGACCACCTCCCTATTGTGATCACCTTGGCGACAACAGTTCGCTCCGTCTCCGCCGCACGGCGGCAGTTCATCAACTTCGGCAAGGCCGATTGGGACGCGTTTGCCAAGGACGTTGACAACAGTCTGTCAGCCCTCCCACTACCCGACAATGTGAACAACGGCGAGATTCGTCTCCGCACCGCCATCCTCAAAGCCTCAGGGCGTCACCTTCCGGCCGGTCGCATCCCGAAAATCCGCCCGTACCACCCTCCCGAAGCCATCGCTTTGGCCAGGGAGCGAGACAACATCCGCTCTCGAGATCCCACCAGCCCAAGGATCGGTCAACTCACTAAGCGCATTGCTGCTGCTGTGACAACGTTCCGTCGCTCCATCTGGCTCGACTACTTGAACCAGTGCAAGGCCGGCTCCAAAACGCTGTGGAACGTGATCAAGAGCATCAATGGTGCAGATCCACCAAAGAACAACAGTCCTCTGATCTTCAATGGTGTACCTTGCTTAGACAACAGCAAGTGTGCCAACAGGCTCAATGCCTTGTTCCACCAACGACCAACCGGAAAACCAGTCAACTCTGGCCGGGCAGCCAAACGACTAATCACCGCACAGTCAAAAACCGCGGAGCACACTTCATGGTCGGCTGAAGACGTGGCGGAAGCAATCGATGCCTCTCAACCCTCTAAAGCCCTCGGACCTGACAACATTTCGGCCCTACATCTGAAACATCTTGGCCCAGTCGCTCATCGGTACATGGCGGCGCTGTTCAACAAGTCCATGGAAACCGGTTTCATCCCCCATGTGTGGATGAAGGCCCGCGTCATTCCCCTGCCAAAACCTGGCAA
>LDKF01000264.1:10129-24613 GCA_001026735.1 Rotylenchulus reniformis | reverse complement strand
TGGCTCCGATAGGAGCCGCCGGAGAAAAATTCTGCGATTTAGATCTTTTTCCTTAAGAAAATTGAACTTTTTTAGATAATTTTTTCGAGAGTAATTTAACGGTATTAAGTAGGGACCGGATTTATATGGATTAAAAATCGAAAAATATGGCCATATAATATGGACTAAAAAATGCTCAAATATGGGCTAAAAATGGTCAAAAGTGCCAAAATATGGACTAAAAAAGTGAAAATATGCGTTCTATAAATTAGCAAAATTTCGGTAAAAATGCCAAAATTTTCTTCAGTAATTAATTTCAAATTTTTAACCAATTTTATGAAGAGGATATTGATCAGAAAATTATTCTTTTCGTTTTTTTAAAAATGAATAGGTTTTTTGTTGAAAATTTTATCAAAAATTATTATGAAGAAAAAATAATCAAAAGCAAAAAAAATTTATGTGTGTTGAAATTTTTTTCGAAAAAATAACGGAATAAAAGTTTTTTGAAAAATTTTTCCACAAAAATCAAAAATTTCCTGATTTTATTGCATTTTTACCTTAAAATTTTTCAAAAATGGCAAAATATGGACTAAAAACGTCAAATATGGAAATATGGGCTAAACCCCCGAAATATGGATTTATATGGACTAAAAAGTTGCTTCAAATCGAAAAATTTTAACGTAAAAACGCTTGGTTTTTGGTCCTCTCTTCAAAACATATGCGCAAAAAAAACATGTTACAACATATAAATCCGGTCCCTAGTATTAAGTGTTGGCGGCCCCGATAGGGGCCGCCGGAGAAATTTTTGAGGTGTTGGGCCCTTTTCTTCAACAAAATTGAACATTTATTTGCTTAGAAAATTTTTTGAAGTTGATATGAAAATTCTAGTAAAAAAATTTTACCCGAAAATTTAGAAATATTGCTTTTCCTATACTAAAATTTTATTCTTTCAAATGTTAGATTTTTGAGCATCAAATTAAAAAAATTTTTTTGATTTTTTTATACAGATTTTTTTTCAAAAAATTACGGATTACGGATTGCGGATTACGGAAATTACGGGGTTTTTTGGGTTACGGATTACGGTTTACGAATTATGTGAAAAAAATTTTGGTTACGAATTACGGATTACGGTTTACGGATGAAAAAAATCCAGTTACGTGCAGCCCTGCCAGTGACCCACTGATTGTGTAACTGTAACACTACGAAAAAACATTTACCATTACCATCCACTTATGGGAACAAAAAAGTCCTCCTTTTCACGGCCTAAGGTTGAAAAACAAATCCTTCCCCTGCAATTAGTCCCACCTCTGAAGATGGGTTAAAAAATAAGATCCCGGAGATCCTAATACAATTTTTACAGTATTTCCAAGTATTTTAACTACTGCATGATTACCTAATTGGCCAATAAATAAAGTTCACTATTCACCTAATAAGGATTTTGGATTACCAAACTGCAGTATCTTATAAATTAATTGCTTCTTTTGGCATTTCATTGAAAATACTAGGCACATTAAAAAATCATATCTTATATCTTAATATTCATATCTTAAAACTCAATATTTAATTTCTTGGGAGGCTAAACATTTAAATTGGTAAAAGATTTGGTATAGTACACCACGAAAAAGCAAAAAAAAAAAAAGACATTTTTTGGACACCAACCTGTCGGTTGGTAACCCGAGTTGCTCCAGTCCAGCAAATGGTGCTCACACCATCTGTAGGGTTAGCCCCATTGCACAGGCCTAAATTTGGGTAATTTTTTTAAGAAATTTTAAACAAAAGCCCCTTATTTCATGGGTAATTAATCTTGCGAGATTTTCTTTGTATAGGGCCATGTTAAAAAATAAAAGCAGAGGATGTCGTTACAAAAAAAATATCAAAACCTAAAAGGGACGTTAAAAAATTTATTAAAAAAAACTCATAATAAGTTTATATACGACTAAATGCCTAATGGCGGATTTAGATTAGAAGTTTTCATTTTTTTTATATTTTTCTATTAAGTTATGTTTTCAATGCTGCGTTTTTTGCTGAATTCTGCGTCAAACGCAGCGCAAAAATGTGTTTAACGATGCTGCGTTTTGCGTCTGCGTTTTGTTGCAGCAGCCAGCTGCAGAACATAGATGCGTTTAAAATGCTGCAGCAAATTATCTGCGTTTTGCTGCTGCTGTTAGCTTTTGCGACAAAACGCAGTATTGGAAACACTTCTGCTTCTGCGTCTAGCCGGAGCAGCAAAACGCAGAAAATTTGAAAAGGAAAAAATTAGTTACAAAATAAGTCTAAGTCCATCCGAATTAGCCAAGTACAAAAAAAATTTATGGCCAACCCAATTTTTTGGTACGTATGATTATTTTGGCCATCACTTTTTTTGGAATTGGCCAATTCGGATGGACTTAGGCTCATTTTGTAACTAATTTTGTTCTACCTTTTCATAACAAGAACATTTTTAGAAGTTCAATATAAGCCGAGTTATTACGCAACTAATTTTTTCCTCTACCTTTGCATACCAATAACACCTTTATAAGTTCAGCATAAGCCGAGTTATTATGCTTGGGATCATTAAGGGTGCGAGTCATCTGGAACCATAATCAGCAATGAAGTCAAATTTAGCATAATAATCAGTGCTGACCTGTCATCGATCACAAATTTCGATTAATTTATAGTAGTTTTAATATTTCTAACGAATTAAAAAAATGGATTGCGGTTTTTTAAAAAAATGCTTTTCTGCATTTATCGCCTTTTTAACAACTCATTTAATATTTTCCTTGCTATACATATGTACATAAAAATAACCCATTAAAAAGAAGCATCTTTAAGGTGTCCAAATGGACAGACGATTCGGCCACCGGCGATTTTACGAACTGGAACAGCGGCGAGCCCACTGGCGATGGCCAATGTGTGGCCATTTATTGCACCGCCAAAGTGCCGTCTAGAGCGGGCCGGAATGGCAAATGGAACGATTTGGACTGCGCAAGACGTGATGGAGACGGATTGGCCGGAGGGGTGTGCAAGAAGCCGGGAACTGCATAATCAGATCAGCGGCAGATGGATCGAGAGTGAAAACTGAACAAACTATTTTATGTGTTCCACATTTCCCAATTCCATTTATACACCCGCAATAATTGATCGGATGTTCGGAGAATGCACAATACATAGATAGATCATCAATAAACTGTTCAAATGATGAATAAAATGAGGCATTTGTAATTTTTCGAAGTGAGACCTTCTGCAACTATAAACAATTGGAGAAGCATCTATATGTATGTTGTAGCCGATTATGAATTTTCAACCTATCTTGAATCCCTAAAATCGAAAAATTTACCCTAAAATCGGGGTAAACAGCACCTAAAATTGGTGTAAATCCTTATGTTAAAAAATACTCGGATTTTTGGGGTAGTTTACCCGGGTAAAAAGCACCATTTTTTGGAGTCGCGATTTACCCCGTATCCTAAAAGAAGGAAATGGTGCTGTTTACCCCGAAATCAGGGTAAATCAGGGGTAAATGGTACCGTTTTTTAACATACGGGTTTTTGGGTAAACTACCCGGTGATGTTTACCCTCGTAAACAACACCGTTTTTTAACATATGGGCCCGGGAGTCAAATATTTATCAAACATGGGACTTTTTAGGTATAAACTCAACAAACTTAAGATCCTAAAACATTAGCTTGGGGGTCTACAGCATATTCGTACAATGTTTGTTGATCCGAACATGGTCAAATATCATTCGAACATCAAAACATCGATAAAATGTTCGGATGATGTTTTTACCTTGTACGAATTGACAAAACGTTTTAAAACTTTCAGAATGTGTTCCAGACCTCCAAAGCTAACGTCTCCTGTTTGTTTTCAAATTTTTAATCGTTCAGCATATGTTTGGTCCTGTATTCAAGATCGGCTACAACATATATACCTATAGGATATGTCAAAACTCCTGTCCATTAGTGAACAAAACTATTTTAATTCATTGAAGTCCTACTATGTATGATATACTACTGGGGTGACCGACCATCCCTATAGTGGGAAAAAATCCAAGTTCTAATAAGACAGTGCAAAAAAGGAGCAGAGAAATCGATTATTATGCGTCTCTGACACGTTGCTATAGAACGGCAGGCTAACGAAAGACCCAATCCCGCATTGTCCGGTGTTTCATTGTTGGGTGTTTTGTAATTTTTAAATCAAATTTTCGTTTCAATAATTTTCACCGTGAATTTTTCAAGCGGATTCTAGGGTCGTTTAATCATCCCAGTAGTATCTAAATTCACATAATGTCATATGTTACCCATATCATATGAAATAGCCACCATCATGTCAAGGATATTACCTATGTCCAATAGGAAGGGTTATACTCTAGTATTTACTGTTGTGTCCTCGGTTGTAGAATTTATTGAAGACAACAGAATAGAATGGAATATTGGGAATGGAATAGGAATGGGAAAGGAAGGCAAACAGAAGAGTGACAAATGCTGGAAAATGGATCACTTACCGTATTTCCTCTAATTTAAGGGCATGCCCTTAAATTTTTCAACCTCAGCCCAAAGTTGCCCTTAAATTAGAGGGTGCCCTTAAATTAAAGGGTTGCCCTTAAATTTTTCAACCTTATCTTTGAAGTAAAATTTTATATAGGTAGTTAAATCAAAATTCGATTTAAATTCAAGCGATCCATCACTCAAAAGATCATTTTCCTCATCTTGTAACAAATCAATCTCTTCAAATTGCTCGTTCAAAAAGTACGACTTTTCTTTGGCTGGGAAGGTCTTTCATTTTCGCTATTATCAGATTCTTCACTAATGTCGACGATATTAATTTGATCACTCATTATTCTAGAAATAAAAAAAGTGTAGCTATTTATTATAAAATTTTACTAAAATTAAAAATCAAATTTTTATATTATCCTAAAAATGATCCAAAAATTAACTAATGACAAAGTTGCCCTTAAATTAGAGGGTGCTTTTAAAATTTTCAACCTCAGCCCAAAGTTGCCCTTAAATTAGAGGGTGCCCTTAAATTAGAGGAAATACGGTATATAGGTGGAGATGTGAAGGAAATACAAAGAATAATTACATGATCTGGGATACAAGAGAGAAAGAATACCAATAAGAAATATTATCACACGTGACGAGAATCTTATATCCATCATGATCGTATCCACAACATTTACCCTTAAAGTATTACTCTTAGCCTTGCAAAATGGAAATAAAAACACTGAAAGTAGGTAGAAGCCGCAACGAATCCTCCGACCGATAGTTGTATACATACATGTACTACATGCTGCTACATGATTGGTTCATCCAAGCAGTCTTCACACTTCTCCGCTTCACCCACGAACCCTTCCGCTTCACCCCCGAACCCTTCCGCTTCATTCCAGAATCCTTGTNTGACAAAACGTTTTAAAACTTTCAGAATGTGTTCCAGACCTCCAAAGCTAACGTCTCCTGTTTGTTTTCAAATTTTTAATCGTTCAGCATATGTTTGGTCCTGTATTCAAGATCGGCTACAACATATATACCTATAGGATATGTCAAAACTCCTGTCCATTAGTGAACAAAACTATTTTAATTCATTGAAGTCCTACTATGTATGATATACTACTGGGGTGACCGACCATCCCTATAGTGGGAAAAAATCCAAGTTCTAATAAGACAGTGCAAAAAAGGAGCAGAGAAATCGATTATTATGCGTCTCTGACACGTTGCTATAGAACGGCAGGCTAACGAAAGACCCAATCCCGCATTGTCCGGTGTTTCATTGTTGGGTGTTTTGTAATTTTTAAATCAAATTTTCGTTTCAATAATTTTCACCGTGAATTTTTCAAGCGGATTCTAGGGTCGTTTAATCATCCCAGTAGTATCTAAATTCACATAATGTCATATGTTACCCATATCATATGAAATAGCCACCATCATGTCAAGGATATTACCTATGTCCAATAGGAAGGGTTATACTCTAGTATTTACTGTTGTGTCCTCGGTTGTAGAATTTATTGAAGACAACAGAATAGAATGGAATATTGGGAATGGAATAGGAATGGGAAAGGAAGGCAAACAGAAGAGTGACAAATGCTGGAAAATGGATCACTTACCGTATTTCCTCTAATTTAAGGGCATGCCCTTAAATTTTTCAACCTCAGCCCAAAGTTGCCCTTAAATTAGAGGGTGCCCTTAAATTAAAGGGTTGCCCTTAAATTTTTCAACCTTATCTTTGAAGTAAAATTTTATATAGGTAGTTAAATCAAAATTCGATTTAAATTCAAGCGATCCATCACTCAAAAGATCATTTTCCTCATCTTGTAACAAATCAATCTCTTCAAATTGCTCGTTCAAAAAGTACGACTTTTCTTTGGCTGGGAAGGTCTTTCANCGCTTCACCCCAGAATCCTTGTGCTTCACCACCAAACTCTTCCGCTTCACCCCCGAACCCTTCCGCTTCACCCCAAAAACCCTTCTGCTTCACCACCGCACTCTTCCGCTTCAGAAAACGAGTATATGTGTCTCTGACGCGTTATACAGAACAACGGGCTCACGAAAGACCGAATTCCGCACTTTTCGGTGTTTCATTGTTGGTGTTTTTATAATTTATTTTCGTTTTCATTAACTTTCATCTTGAATTTCTCCAAATCTTTCTGGGGTCATTTGATCATTCTAATAGTAGCATCCCTTTAAAGTGATGATCACATTTATTTTTAGGGTTTTGCTTTCTTTTAAAATGCATTAAGGCGATCTGTTGAAGAAGGCCTCAAAAACCTTTTGAAAAATGGAATAAAATGCTATTGTACATAAATTTAGTTTTTCATCAGCCCTTTCAGACGACAATCAAAAAGGGACAAAAACCTATTTTACGACCAATTTTTTGATCATTTTTTTCAATTTTAACACCTTTCGATATATGTAATTTCCATTCTAATTAAACAGCCACAAAACTGCATTATTTAATATTAATTGTATTAAAAAGTTATTTGTTAAGATTTTTAAAAAATCATTCGAAATTACTAAACGTTTTTGTAGGAAAAATTAAAAAAATTGATATCGAAAAATCATTAAAAAAATATGATATTTATAGGGAATTTCTATAAATTCTAAAACTGCATTATCATTTATCAATCAATAAATTGTTTTTAAATTAAAGTTGACAATGAAGCTGCTATCCTGCTTTCTGCTGGTTTTGTTCGCCATTTTTCTGCAAAACTGCCATGCACTGCTCAAATGGCTTTTCATTCCGGGCGTCGCCAATTGTTGTTTGGAATTGTAAGTGGATAAACAACAAATATATGCAGAAATTATAAAAAATTGGTCTTCTCAAAAACGATTTTTTGAAAATTTTAAAAAATTTCAAAAATTTTGATGCATCTCGAAAAACTAAAAGAGCAAAAGATAAAGCAAAAAATTCTGCATATTTTTATCTTTAAATTTTGGTTTGGCAAGCTTCATTTAAAAAATTTATTGCTACTTCTCTAGTTTACCCCCTGGAAAAAAATGAATTTTTTCTCGCCAATTTTATCAATTTAAAAAAACCGGGATTTTCACACACATGCTGAGACCAAATATGATATCAGATTTTTTCATGAGATTTCATCTAATCCATGATTTTTATCACTTTTTAATTTTTCAGATAAGAAAAATTTTGTTTCTTACCAGATAAAAAATTGTAACAATCATAGATTTGATAAAATTTTATGAAAATCTGATATTTACTTTGAACTCAACGTATGCGAAAACCCCGGGATCATTTTTTTAATTGATACGATTAGTGAGAAAATTCATTTTGTTTTTTTCCAGGGGGAGTAAACTAGAGAAGTACCAAATTTTTTTATTCGAGCACTTTTGGCACTTTTTACATAATGTCCCTAGGACTCATAAAAGTTCGATCTTTGGTCAAAATTTGTTAGCAAAATTTGTTTCTTAAATGAAGCAATCTGTCTAAAATAACAATACATAAACCCCAAAGAATCAACTAATTTTTGAGCATCCAGATTATTAGTGTAGCTGAACATAAATATTAAAAATAGTATTTCGATAATTTTTTCAGACTATCCGTAGAAAATTTTCATTTTTAAAAAATCGGCCAAAAATTTTAGCGGTGGTCCAGGATCTGTGTGTTTGCCTAAAGCCAAATTGCCGGACTGTACCCTAGTGGCTTGGAATCTATTGAAGGTGAAACTAAAAAATTTCAACTTAAATGCTAAAATTCATAGACGAGCTCCAAAATTTAGCTTTCACAGCAACCACAAAATTGATGTAATTTTCTCTGAAATTTTTATAAATCTAATGCTGATCATGACCAAATTTGCAAGCCTGACGGAGGTTTTTTGATAGAGAATCCATAAAATCTCCTGTAAATTTCTTCAAGAAAATTTTTCTTTCATTAATTTATAGAAAATCCCTTAAAAAATTTCTTTCATTAATTTCTAGAAAATCTCCATTTTCATTCATATTTTTCTCAAAAAATCTTTTCACATAAAATATCCATTAAATCTTCTATCACAATCAAAAAAAATCTCGGTAATTTATAGAAAAAACTCACATTTTCATCTTTTTTTATCTAAATTTTTTTACATTAAATTTGAATTTTACATTCAAAAAATTTTGGTTTTTTCCATTAATCCGAAAAATCAGCCTTCAACATTCAGGCCTTGGGCCCGTTTGATTGCCCGCCAACATGTCCGCCAGAAGTCACAACTAGCACAACAACAACGACAACACCAGCCCCGGGGACGCGCAAATTTTGTGACCAAGGCTGGGCCAGCCCGGATCAGGGCGAGAATTGCTACAAGGTAATACATATGTGTAGCATAGCTTTGTAGGGTGCTGGGTCGTTTTGTAAAAAGAACCAAAACCCAAATGGTTCCCCAAAAACTTTTTTGTTAAACTTGTTAGACCAAAACTTCCAGCGACAAAGTTGTGCAGAATTTTTTGCTCTATCGGCTGCTATTTTTATTTTTTCGAAATTCGAACAAAAATTTTCAAAAATATCGAAAAATAGGGTCGAACTTTTTGTTTGAATTTCGAAAAACTAAAAATACCAGAAGATAGAGCCTAAAATTCTGCACAACTTTGTCACTGGAAGTTTTGGTCTAACAAGTCTTAACAAAAAAGTTTTTAGGAAATCATTTGGGTTTTGATACTTTTTACAAAACGACATACCATAGCACCCTTTGTGAGGTAGCCATTAAAAAAGTGCGTCGAATGCAAAAGCTTGACCAAAACTTTTTTAAAGATATGTTAGGTCAAAAGTATAAAAACGTATTATGAAGAATTTTGTTCTATTTTCTATTATTTTTTCCAAAATTCGAATAGAAAGTTGGAAAAAAAATTTCTACACAACCTAGCTTTTTTTGGCCTAGCATTCTCAAAAAAAGTTTTAGGCCAATCTTTTGTATTTGGCACTTATTTTTAACACCAAACATGGAGGTATAAATTGATTTGAAACCAAAAAACAGCTGTCCAAAACGTTATTTTGTGGGGTCTACAACACATTATCTCCAAAGTTTCTTCCAAACCTTTGATTCATCCGAACATGGTCAAAACATCATCCGAATCCGAACATCAAAAACATTCAGATGATGTTTTGACCAATTTTTTGGAACTTCAAAATCTGTTGTAAACCCCTCAAGCAAACGGGTTGGACAATTGACTTTTGATTCAAACCATTTAATCCCCTATGTTTGGCAAATGTTTGGCTCAACGATGCGATATTGCCTAGCCGAATGCGCATTCGGCTGAAAATGCGATATATATGTTGTAGCCGATTCTGCATTTTCAGCCGAATGCGCATTCGGCTAGCCAATATCGCATCGTTGCCAAACATTTGCCAAACTTGGGGGATTAAATGGTTTGAAACCCAAAACCAAATGCCAAATCCATTTGTTTGGGGGGGTCTACAACATATTCTGACATCCGAACATGGTCAAAACATCGAATGTATGTTTTTATCGATGTTTTGATGTTCGTATGATGTTTTGACCATGTTTGGATGAATAAAATGTGTTGAAACTTACTTAGTATGTTGTGGACCCCCAAAACAAACGGTTTGGACTTTGGTTTTGGGTTTCAAACCATTTGACCCCCATGTTTGGAAATGTTCGGCTCGTCGATGCAGAATCGGCTACAACATATAATATGTTGTAGCCGAGAATCCTTAGCCGATCTTGAATCCACGGCCAAACATCCGCTTAACGATTGAAAATCAAATTTCAAGAACATTAATATGGGTGATTTAAAATAGGTTTTGAAAGTTTCAAAAAATTTTGTTCATCCGAACATGGTCAAAACATCGTCCGAACATTTTATCGATGTTTTGATGTTCGGATGATGTTTTGACTATGTTTGGATGAACAAAATGTGTTGAAACTTTCAGAATGTGTTCTAGACCCCCAAACTAATGTTTTACAACTAAGTTGATGAGTTTTTATGTAAAAAGTTTTATGTTTGGCAAATGTTTGTCTCTCGGATTCAAGATCGGTTGAAGGATTCGATATCGGCTACAACATATAAATGATATTATTAATTCTTCAAACGGTGCTGTCATTGGGCTAAAAGTGCAAAAATGGATATCATGCATGTATACACCACAAAAGGTCGAAAAATTCAAAAAGACAAAAATATCTATACTTGTAAATAATGATTAAGACAAAGAAATAAAAAAATAGGTAATTTTCTATTACTTATAAAATTTATGGTTTTATTCATTTTAGACAAAATTCTATTCAAATTTTGAATAAAAAATAAATATAAAATTTTTCCCTATAATTAATTAGTAAAATATATTTTAATCTCTATTTTTAAAAATAGTGGGTTATTTTATAAATTTTGACATTATCGACATTGAATTAGACATTATTTACAAGTATAGATATTTTGATCTTTTTGATTTTTTATAATTTTGTAGTGGCATGATATCCATTTTTGGGTGCTATGTGATTAGTTAAAAACCGCCATAATGGGCGTTGGTTAAAAAACCGCCATAACTACCCAAAGTCATTAGTTAGAAAACCGCCATAATGGACATAAATACATAAAACAAATACATTTATATATGAAATTAGGTATATAAATCTCAAATCTAGACGAAATCCAAAACTCTATCGGCCTATTTGCAAAAAATGCTCACACACTAGACCAATGCGGATGGGCTTAGGCTCATTTTGTAGCCAATAATTTTCTCTATTTTTTCACACCCAAACTCGTTTTTCTATGTTTCGTTTGAACCGATTTATAGCCCAAACTGTAGTTTTCGTTTCAAAGTTCTATTCTGACCTCAAAAATGGATTTAAATTGACCTTGCTCTGTCGACCGCAGAATATGTACTATTTTTATTATAGTGGTGCCCGGAGGGATGCTCGGAAATTAAAATCCAAAATGCACATTTTTATTTGTTGGATAAATCTAATATATTTTGTAAGTTAAATTGTA
Source organism: Rotylenchulus reniformis (assembly GCA_001026735.1). Classification (NCBI taxonomy): domain Eukaryota; kingdom Metazoa; phylum Nematoda; class Chromadorea; order Rhabditida; family Hoplolaimidae; genus Rotylenchulus; species Rotylenchulus reniformis. Next base: position 13,233 of record LDKF01000264.1, on the reverse strand, counting down.
ATAATTTTAACAGTGAATATTTTCGGAAGTTCATCATCTTATATATTGGGTGGTTTTATAATTGCTAAATTTAATTATTTGCAAACATGTAATTTCTATTTTTATACAAATATTTTGGCATTTTTTAAGTGTAAGTGCTGATTTTAGGAAGTTATGGCGGTTTTTAATTAATGCCCATTATGGCTTTTTTTAACTAATGACCCAGCACCCATTTTTGCACTTTTAGCCCAAACGACTCAGCACGGATTCAAACTACCGTATTACCTCTAAATTAAAGGTAACCTCTATTTTAAGGGTAACCTCTAATTTAAGGGTAACTGTAGGCAGAGGTTGAAAAATTTAAGGGTAATCTCTAATTTAAAGGTAATGATTTTTGAATGTCTAGTAAGAAATATAAAATACTTTAAATATTTTTGTTTTTTTTTACTTTTGGTCTATGGTTTAAAAAATACAAAGGATCTCCCCTTTTTGATCATTTGACAAAACACCCATTCTAGTATATAGTTCATGGCGTGCTTTTGAAATTATATGTAAAGCTCAAAAAATGTCAAAATGGGTTGAATATTTTATTTAGAAAAATTTTAGATAGTGAGTTCAGAAGGTTGAAAAATTTAAGGGTAACCTCTAATTTAAAGGTAACCTCTAATTTAAGGGTAACTTTCGGAGAGGGTTGAAAATTTTAAGGGTATACCCTTAAATTAGAGGTAATACGGTATTCCACGCACATTTTTTTCTAAGATTGTTCCCCCGGGACCAATTGGTCTGACCCAAGCGGAAGCGGAACAAGCTTGTCGTGCGCAAGGTGCCCATCTGGCCTCATTCCACGACCAGATCAGTGCACTTTATGCAACTGGTGAGATGATAAAGGATAAAAAAAATAATAAATGAAGATTGATCCCCCCCCCACATTTTTGGATCTAAAAATGAAAAATTAAGAATTAAAATGTTAGGAAACAAATTATTTGTTATATTCCTTGTGAATGCTGTGATCCCTTTACATATTTATCGTATTTCCTCATAATTAACCTAGTCTAAATTTTTCAACCTCTCTGAATGGGACTTAATTTTTTGACCCTCCAGAGTTTAAGATTTTCTTGAGCTTTCTAAAAAGATTTTTTCTAAACTATAAATCATTAAATTTCTCACTCGTAGTTAGTGACAATTCGAGATTTTATTATATAAAATTGTCAGAAGGAATTAAGAAATTGCTCTAGATGATGCTAGGTAGAATGGGAGGGGGCTTAAATTGGAAGGGGGGGGGGGTAAATTAGAGGGTGGAGCTTATATTTTTCTTATATATTTTTTTGAGGGCGCTTATATTTTTCAATCCACTTCTAGGGATTGTTTTCATTAAATTGATGTTATATCACGCTCTAAATGCATGGCCAAAATTATGTTAATGCAAATTTGGTGTTTCGAATTCCAACTCCTATTGGAAAACATCTACCAAATACAATTTTACAGCCATTTTATATTTTTTGATCCAACAATGTGGGAATTCATCTTCCACTAAACAAGAATACCGTATTTCCTTTAATTTAGGCCCCGGGTTTAAATTTTTCAACCCCTTCTCTAGGGGGCTTCGATTGGAAGGGGGCCTAAATTAGAGGAAATACGGTAGGTTTGTCGCAACACCAAAAATGACAAGATATTGCAAAAAATAATTAATAATAAAAAAATAAAAAGCTAAAAAAGTGATTAAAAAAGTCATAAAAATGCAAAAAATAAAAATAATTATTATACCCAATTTAGGCCTCTGTAACGAGGCCAATCCTGCTCCTGGTCCTATTGCTGATGTGAGCACCATTTGCTGGACTGGAACTATTCGGATTACCAACCGACAGGTCAGCATTTTTCGGACTTAAGTTAAAGCTCTGTTATTATTTTATATGTAGAAAACATTTTTTATTATCGCAATAATTTTTAATTTGCTAAATTTATTTAAAAAACAATATGTTGGGGACATTTCAATACCATCGTTTCAGTCCCAGCGCTAGAAGAATGATTTATAACTCATGTGTTCAAACGAACCCTAGAAACACGAGTCTGGTGTCAATTGAGAGGTCTAAATATCTGCCATAAATTCTCAAAAAAAGATCATCCGGTTTGGCCAAGTGAAAAAGTTATGGTCAAAAAATAATTTATTGGAAAAGTGTTTTTGGCCAACGGTTTGGCCATATCTTCTTTTTCACTTGGCAAATCCGGATGATTCTTTTTTTGATTTATTAGATAGATTTTGACCTATCAATTAACACCAATTCGTTTTTCCAGGGTAGCAGCGATAATGTTAAGTTATAAGCATTTTTCTAACGCTACGATCGTAATAGTCCGAAAAAATGACACTAAAGGCCGTAATTTTTCCTAAATTATTATCATTTTTCACAATTTACTCATAATAGGTCTTATTGGCACTCTTCGCACAATGACCCTTCCGCATTCTCAAGGTGTCCCAGTGGACTGACGGCTCGGCCACCGGCGACTATGCGGGCAACTGGAACACCGGAGAGCCCGCCGGCGATGGCCAATGTGTGGCCATATACTGCACCGCCAAACAGACCAACCGAATGCTGATGAACGGCAAATGGAACGATTTGGACTGTGCCGTCCGTAGGGATGTGGGGTTGGCGGGCGGGGTGTGCAAGAAGCCGGGAAGAAAGGATTAGGGTCAGAAAAGGATGTGAAGACGATTGATCAATGTGATGAATGTTGAATGAATGATGAAAAATGTTGATGAATTTTGGTGGAATGATTGTAGATGGCCCAAAAATGGCAAATCATCATATCCAAGAAAAGATTTTCAAAGGCATGGTTTATTTTGGTACGAATTGGCCAAAAATCTATTCAGATTTCTGATCGGGTTAGCCTAAAAATTCTCGAGGTGGCTTTCGAGTTTGGAAAACATCGGATTTCTGTTTGCCGTACAAAGCTGTCTAATAGGTGAGGATCCGACATTTGCAGACCGACAAAAAATGAACAAAAAAAGGAATAATGCCATTCTTAGAATGAAGGTGCCAGTTTCGATGCCGCACCGGAAAGCCTAAGCCGAATTTTCGGCACCATGCGCTAATTTTTATTTTTTCATTTTTCAAATCCGCAAATGACGG
>LDKF01000263.1:47575-81617 GCA_001026735.1 Rotylenchulus reniformis | reverse complement strand
GGTTTCATCTTTTTTTCTAAAATTTTTTTATGGTATCAGTTGATTTTAGATCGCAGAAATCATTGATCGAGCCGTTAAAGATCATCAGGGTGAGTGAAATCGGCAATGTTCTGCCGTAGTTTCCAACTGAAAACAATACAGACTAATTAGGACATAAATTATTCGAACCCAAATTAACTGTTTCCAACTGAAAAATTATAATGATAATCTTAAAATATCCATAATCTGATGAGACATTTTGAGTTTAAAAAATCGTGATAATTTTCGAATAATTTGGGTTCGAATAATTTATGTCCCCAATTAGTCTGTATTGTTTTATCCAATGTTACAGTTATGAAAATTTTTTCCTGGTTTTCAAAATTTAATTGAAATTTTCAGAACTTGGAGTTGGAATGGGTGCAGAAGCTCCTCTACGCTCTTCAGGGAATAACACATTGTTGTTGCGCGAGAGTGCCGTTGTGGAGGCTTGCCATCTGAAATTTGCCATTGAATATCGCATGAAAAATGGTTGGTATTATTATGGGAATTTATAATCAGTCGTATTTTGTATTATTAGTGGAAGCGGCAGCTGAGGCGCTGGCGGATATGCCTGCACGGACGGAAGAGGAACTGGACCCAGTCACATTGCACAACCAAGTAATAAAACTAAACTGAACACTAAGTACAGTTCCAAACGAAATAATTTTGGCTTATTAGTAGGGTTCGGAAAAATATCCAAATGGATATTTTTTGCGGAGGTTATGTGGATATTTTGGATATTTTGAACTTTATGTGGATATTTGGGTATTTTATGGATTTGTGGATATTTTTGAAATTTTCCTAATTTTAACATTTTTTAAGCGAAATTTAGCCAAATGCCCCCGAAAAAATCGAAAGAAAAAGATTTGAAAAATACAATTTGGCAAAAAATTGAAAAATACACCTCTAAGAAAGAGAATGAAAAATACATCCCTAAGAATGGCAAATTTATGTGGATATTTTTACTAATTTATATGGGATATTTTGAGATTTTTGGCCGATCTTTTATCCGGATATTTTGTGATTTTATATGGATATTTTTCCAAAAGATAGAATAAGGATTTTTTGATATCAAAAATATAGTCTGATAAGGCGTCTATGGCTTAAATGCAGGCAAATAGGCTAAAATATACAGAATGTTGATTAGACAAGCATCTTTAAGCCATAATTTGTATTAACCATTTTTATTAAAGGCACTGATCAACATGGACACCAATTTGGCCGACAGTTTCTCCAAGTTGCAGTATCTTTTGGGCCATAATCCCTTTCCGCCAGAGACATTTGCTAATCTGTTGCTCCTCTATTCCAAGTTTATTTCTAGTATCAATTTCAACTTTATTTTATTTCGCAATTTTTAGATATGAATACTATGATTTGGCCGCTGATGTGTTGGCCGAAAATGGTAATGATATATTAGTTAAAAATTCTGTTTTTGATTTTTTAGCCCATCTTACTTATAAGCTTCTCAGCCAAGTTAGATCATCTCTTTTTATGAATTTATTCTTAAAAATCTTTCTGGATTAGTACCAATTTGACTACTTGGACGCTTTGATCACCCAACAATCTTCTGACACCGAAGCATATGCCAAATTCGATGCACTTGCCAATGATCGATTGAAAGAAGTTCAAAAGAGGCACAAAAAACTCGAGGTTATTAAATAGGACAATGCTATGGTACTCTATATTTTTGTTTCTATTTTAGGTCGAAATTATATATTTTTTGTAAATAATTTATTTGGTCGGTTATCATATCATCATTAAGAATAAATTTATAGATTCAATCAATTGGTGTTAAATAGCATGAAGATGATTGCGCTCACATAATAATAAGTTTTCCGTTAATTACACCATTACTCAATTGGCCACCCGAAAATTTTGTTAAAAATCCAACAAAAAACGGGAAAATTCTATGTTCTTTTTTCATGTTTTTGGTGCTCTTTAGAGGCAAAAACTTCAATTTTATTTTTTTCAGAAAAATTTAAAAATTGAAAAAAAAATTGCAGACATGAATACAATTAAACTATCTCTAATTTTATTCATTCAGGAAGTGAAGGATGAGGCGGACAGTCGTGCACTTCAACGTGCCGTGGACGCCTTCGACTCGACGCTGGACGAATTTTTGCCGGCCCTAATGGCCCAGGCCAAGCTTCTCTGGGACAAGGCGCAATGGGCCAAAATTGAGCAGCTTTTCCGGCGATCGGCCGAGTTCTGTTACGGCAATGACACTTGGAAGCTGAACCTGGCCCACACACTGTTCATGCAGGAGAAGTACAAGGAGGCCAGGTGAGAAATTAGAGGGAGGGGGGGGGGNGATTAATTGCTTGGAAATAATTTTATTTTTTTTCAGTGATTGTTATGCTCCGTTAGTTCGTGCCAATTTTGAAAAGGTCTTTTGGCACTATTTGCAAATAGGGCTATCTAGAGAAAATTTGTAATTCTGACGTAAAAATCGATGTTATAAACAGGTGTTATCTTTAATTTGGTAGGTTCAAAAACAAAACTTTAAAAAATACAAATTATGCATTTTATTATTATGTTCTTTTTTTGACCTTTTTATTTATCGATTTCCTTGGAAATTGCTAAAATTTCCGAGAAAACCTCCTATTTTGAAAAAATTAATACTCACTGAATTTAAAATCCAAACAAAACGTAATTGATATCCTTTTAATTATGGAAATAATTCTAGTGTATTCTTTATTTATAAAGATGTTGGATGTGTCCGCAGTCGTCCTGGCCAATTTATGTGTTTGTTACATCATGACAAGTTTGTACCTTCCTATGTTGATAGAATTTTTTTTATTTTAGATAGCAATGAGGAGGTTCAAACGATGGCATTAAGTTATTTTTTAATTTTTCAATTGCAATTTTAGGCTGAAGAGGTTATGAAAATGGTGGAGAAAGAAGAGAATGCGCAACCACCAAATCGGAAGTTGTTCCATCTATCCATCATTATAAGTGTTCCATAATTTTATAAATTGGCCTACACTAATTGCTCATTTTCTCCCCATTTTTACAACCTCGTGATTGGCACACTCTACTGCGCCAAAGGCAACTACGAGTGAGTATAATGCAAATAATGTGTAAGGATAACTCCGTAAGAGGGATACAACTTTCTTCTTAAAACCGAAATATTCGAAAATTCGCAAATTTCACAGATTTTTTGACCTCTTTAGATGTCGGCAAAAAATATTGTCATTCATGTTTCACCGTGATAGGGATAAAAAAAATTAAATTTTCGAACATTCGTAAATTTCACAAGTTTTTACACAGTTTTAGATATCGACAAAAAATACTTGTACTTCATATTTCAAGAGACTAAACTATGAATTTCAAATAGTTACACTATTTATTTTATAATAATCTTGCAATATCCATATTTTATAAGGAGATTGCAGGATTTCATGAAATATTAGAATCATTTCTGAAAAGGAAACAATTTTGACGATTTAACCCATTATTTAAAAAAAAATGAAACAAGTGTATTATATTCATTTAGATTTGGCATTTCGCGTATTGTGCGTGCTCTGGAACCCTGTGAAAAGAAACTTGGTGTGGACACTTGGTTCTACAGCAAAAGATGTAGGTGGTCCTTTTCAATTTGCATTAAAAGGATTATCATTTTTATGATTATGATCACTGGGATGCTATTTCTACAAAAAAAAATGCTGCAAAAGAACCATTAAATAACTCTAAACAATGAGCCTAAGCTGGTGCTGGGTCGTTTTAAAAAAATTATCATAATGGGCGTTTTAAAAAAAGGATCAAAACTCAATATGTCCTCTAGCAACTTTATTGTTAAACCTGTTAGACCAAATGTATAAAAGGCAAAGTTGTGCAGAATTTTATGCTCTATCTGCTGGTATAAAATTTTTTCGAATTTCGAACAAAAATGTCAAAAAGCCAAAAATATCGAAAAATACAGTTTTTTCGACTTTTTCGACATTTATGTTCGAAATTCGAAAAAAAAATTTATACCAGCAGATAGAGCATAAAATTCTGCACAACTTTGCCTTTTATACATTTGGTCTAACAGGTCTAACAAAAAAGTTTTTAGAGGACATATTGAGTTTTGATTTTTTTTAAACGCCCATTATAATAATTTTTTAAAACGCCATAGCACCCCTAAGCTGCTCATTCGGATTAGTGCATTGTGAATGGAAATTATACATAGATAATCATATTTTTCAGGCTTTTTTTCTGGAACAATTAACTTATTCTGCAGCATTTTTTTCTATTTTTGTTCATTTTCTAATAAATACATATTAGCCTTTTTGTATCTATGGTAAAGTATTTTTTTCAGGTTTGGCGTCCATGTTGGAAAGCATTGCTCGTTGCATAATCGTGATCCGTGATGACGGTAAACAATTTATTCATGTGACATTAATACCATACTCCTTAATAATGAATTTTAGTGTTGGATGAATGTCTGCATTTTCTGGAAGCATGCGAAAGTACACATACAGTATTTCCTCATTAATAATGATAATTTTCCAAATGGATATGTACAGTATCCGGACGCGAAATCGCCATAGAAGCGACACCACTTCGGGCTGGCGAAATGCCACAAATGATAGCCAACGAGGTACTTTCGAATCAAAGTATGGTAATCGAATAAATAATTATGCATATTTTAAGGCACGACTGCTCAGAGCGCTGTTACTTAAAATCATGGATTGAATGATTAGGATTAATTAAATAACATATAATTTTTCGAATTTCTCAAAAAATATTTTAATTGTTGTTTTTTTTGCTTGATATTTACAACAATATAAAAGTTCATTTTTATAAGTTAAAAAGGCAAATTATTCACTAATGACAAGCATAAAATTCATACTTTGTTTGACGATTTTTGCCGCCTATTTAAAAAATTTTATGATTTATTATCAGACTTTATTAGCTACTATGATAAGTTAGTAAATCTATTATTATAATTTTAGACATATATAGTTTGTTTACCTATAATGGATTAAGACTAGCCTTTTATAATTAAAAAAATAATGGATTTTAAAAAAAGTCAATATTTTTTGATTCTTTGCTCTTTTGCAAACCAAGTAAGTGAATGAAAAGGATAAAAATAATAAAATGGAAAATTTATGAAATAAAATTAAACAAAAATAGTTAGAGGATTCGATGCTATGACGATGTTTATTGAAGTGCAGAAAGGGCGTTTCTTTAAAAAAAATGCAAGAGGGGCATTTTTGCAAAAAAAAAATGCAAAAAGAGCATTACTAATGTAAATTCCTGTGTTGTGTCACATATTCCCAAAATAACTATCAACCATTGAATAACAATTAAATTTTTATTTACGCTAGACGGGACATTGTTTACTTTTAGAAGAGGAATGGACGGAGCATTGTTTAAATGGAAATTTTCCAATTTTATTTTTATAACTTTTCCTCTATTAGATGTCTAGACGGTTACAAAAAAAAGTATTAAAATTCAAAACATTTCCTTTTTTAAACTTTTAAAAGCTTACTAATAAGGCAAAACTATACAAAGCATATAAAATTAGAAAATTATTTCTGATTTTTTGGCCTTATTACTTTTGAAGATTCCTTAAAAAATTGTCTTTTTAAATTAAAATGGATTTTTAAAGGAAATCGAGGAAATTTACAGAGAAATACAAAAAAATTAAAAGCCAAAGAAGAACATAATATTCCGTACAAGTTTGTCGCTGAAACTTTTAGCAAACAAACTTGAAAAATTTATATGTGGATGCTTTAATTTTGCTACTTTTTGTAACGCTCAGCACCACTTTGACAATTTTACCGATGAAAAAATAATTATTTTTTATAATTGAAAAGCTATATGCTTTAGATTTTAAATTTTGATTAAATTTTAATTTTGTAAGGATATAACACCGGTTAGATAGATAAGCCCATTTGATTCTTTATTAAAAAATTCTATTCCAGATTCTTCTCAAATTCATAAATTTCCATTTTAAAATCAAAGGTCAAAAGTTCCCAAAAGAAAGTGCAGATTTGGGATCGCCTAAAGATCAATTCAAAATTAAAAAATTTCCCCAAATTTGACATTTGTTCAAATAAAATTGATGACCGAAATGCCGTCTGATCAAATAAAATTGATTAGTGATCGGCGTATGAAATGGATCTAAAGTGGTTTGGGTCGGATAGAATCACAATTTTTTAGTTTTTCAGTGTTTAGACCCATATATAAGAAGAATGTGTGAATCCCAAACCATTAGATTTTGTGACGATACTAATGATCACATAGTCTTAGCTTTATTTTTTATTTAATAATTATTATATCTGTTTCTTTTAGTTTGTTTTAAAAAATTTTAATGTTTTTAATACAATTTAACGTATAAGTTTTTGGATGATTTTTTTGGAAAAATCTAAACTGTTGATCTAAATATTTAATTTTATTTTTATATTTTAAAAAGACATGCGGTATTCAAATAAAAGAATTCACGTTTAAAGCGAAAAATGAATTTTTTTTAAATTTCTACATCCAAATATATTTTTTATTTCCTCATAGCTCCTTTTTATGCTTTTATTGAAATATTTATTTATTAAGAAATTTATAATTTGGGATGTATCTAAAAAATTTAGAATACGAAAAACATTTATTTAACATAAAATGCACTTTTTGGCCATAATTTTGGCGATTTTCGCCGCGCATTTTGGCCAAACCGATGGCCAAGTGGTGGGGTCAATTAGTGCTGCTGGCACTTGGAACGGCGGTGGCCAATCCAATTTGGTGTTCAAGAACAACGACCAGTCCAAAACCGCCTGCTATGTCCGATTCAGTCTCAACAATGCGGGGGTAATTTCTCTAGAAATTTTATTTTATTATAATTTTCTAAACCTTCAATCCAAAAAAATTTTTTGATTTTTGAGCGAAAATTGTGTTTAAGATTGACTAACAAGGGAGGTTCCCGAGGTGTCACACCCCGATTCTTTCGGGACCCATTCCGATATATTGAGCACCCGTGCAAACCACGGCAATATTATATTTGTTTGTGCCACAAAGGGCTACGAATTTTTTTAATAGATTTTCTATATGACTTTTCGGCGTGCTTTCAGCGTGGTATTCGGCGCAGCACCGTTCTTCGGCGCTTAAAGCACGCCGAAAAGTCATATAGAAAATCTATTAAAAAAATTCGTAGCCCTTTGTGGCACAAACAAATATAATATTGCCGTGGTTTGCACGGGTGCTCTATATAGCGGAATGGGTCCCGAAAGAATCGGGGTGTGACACCTCGGGAACCTCCCTTGTAAATGTATCCTGATATAAAGTCTGACTTGTGAGCCATCTTTACGGTATTTAGTATAAGATATTTTTGTTGAAATCATAATTTTTTTTTCTAAATTTTTTAGGCCATACAATTATTATGTTTGATATTTTCGGCTTTTCTAATTTTTACGATATTCTGCCTAATTTTGATTTTTTATGTAAGAATAAGAATTAAAAATGACCATTCAAATAACATTGGAAAAGATAATAATATACTGTAAAATTAAATAGATTTTCGGTAGAATGCATTTTTAATGATCTTTTGAAGCGATTGTCTGTTTTCTGTTATGTTAAACCCGTTTAAAAAATATTATGTGATAGAGTGAGTGAGAAATTAAAAATGCCATTTTTTTAATAAGTCGCCATCATCAATCTTCCATATTCATTATAGCAATCATTCGTGTCAAAAAATCATAACGACAAAAATAAATTTTGATTTCAACAGATTTTATTTATTTGATTTTTTTAGTCCATTACGTCCAAATGGAACTTCGATCAAGTGAGCGGAAAGTCCAACGAGTTCACCCTGCCCAGCTGGCTCCAAATTGCGCCGGGTGCCCAATATACGGGTGCCGGACTGAATTATAACGGAAACCAGAAGCCATCCACTGTCAAAGTGCTGGAGACAAAATATTTGGTCAATGGTGAGGAATTTTTATTTTTTATGGGTTTAAAAATAATTTACTAGGTCGGGTCATAAAAAATGTCGCATTTGGTATTCACGCGAACATAACTCAACGAAGAATAAAACAAAAAAATCCACAAAATTCAAGAATGATACTCCTATATGTCTTCAACAATTTTGCTTTTTACAGAATTATCCATCCCAGGCAAAAAGTTCGAGAAAAAAATCTCACAATTTGCCTAGGTCAAAATTGGCCAAACCGGTTTTTCGGGTTTAAGACCAGGTTTCGAAATGGAAATCCTGCTGTTTATACCCCCATCTTGTAGCCTAGCTCATTCTATATCATCTGCAAAAAAACCGCATCTCGATTGGTCCACTCATAGATTTTGTATGATTTTTTCAAACTCTCGACCAAAAAAATTTTTGGCCAATTTTAACCAAAATGACTCATTTTTGTCATTTTTGTTTTTTTTTTGTCAACAAAAATGACTCATTTTTGTCAAAATTGTTGAGGACATATAGGAGTATCATTCTTGAATTTTGTGGATTTTTTGTTTTATTCTTTGTTGAGTCATGTTCGCGTGAATACCAAATGCGACATTTTTATGACCCGACCTAGTACTAGTATGGTACCCAAGTATTTGTTCAAAAATATTTCAAGATTTATGGGAGGAAATATAATAGAAAATTGTTAATTATTAAAATTTTTATTTCTATGTGATTGGTGTTTTTACAATGCAAAAAAAGTCTTTTTATTCATAATGCAAATTCTATTAAATCTTAGGTGTTTGTGGTGGATCTTCTAGTGGTTCCGGCGGTTCCGGTTCTGGTGGCTCTAGTTCTGGCGGCTCCGTTTCTCCACAGGCATCATGTATTAAATTGATTTTTATAAGAGAAAAAATAAGTACTAATTAAAAATATTCTATACTTTTTAGAAGTTAAATTTTAGAAGTTAAAAATATATAATTTATGCCTCCATAAAAATTGAATAAAGATAAAAAAAATAATCTATTAATATAATAATAATAATATAAATTAATTTCCGTAATTAGTGAATTATTATTTTAATTGATGACTATATAATGATATAGAACATAGAGGCCAAATATGGGTTGTAAATTCTTACTATACAAAATTTTTGCATCATAAAACTTATTTTTATACATTAACACGAGTTCTATTATCATATAAGCCATGATATGTAGTATTCAATGTATAATATTTTACCAAAGGTATGGGCTGTCTGGCCACCACGAACACCGATGGCCCGATCAATGGTGTGTTGAACAAGCCTTACACGAACAGCATTTTCACCTCATACGGGGGCAATGGCCGAGGAGCCTGTGGACTTGACGCCGGAATCGTAAGTTTTTTCTATAATTTTGAAAAAAAAATTTGGTATTTCTTGGTTAAATATGGAAAAATTACTTTATTTTATAAATGAATTTCATTACTTTTTATTAAGTTGTGAAAATATAGGTATTTTTGTATTCCCTCCCTCGAATTTTTTCTTGTTTCAATTGTGCAGTTTTTTCGTAAGAAGAGATCAAATCCATTTAGCATGGCTAAATTCAAACATTTCCCTATAAAAATTGAGCAAATTCGTTGCAAAAAAACAATAAATTCGCATGTAAAACTTCTGAAATGTACTGTGTAAATCGGTGATGTCAGACATTTTTCCCAGCTGTATGAAAAGTGGATTCAGTCCGAAAAACATTGATCGAGATGCCAAAACGGCGATTTTCTCTGACAAATATTCTTTGGGGATAAGTTGTCCAGGGAAGATTTGTATTAATTGCCTGCAAAAATGCCAAATTCTCTTATGTATGATTGTCCATCATTCTTGCCAAGATTTTTCTGACCAAGATCCGTCAAAAATTCCAACTTTTGCAGCCAACAATGTCGGCGGCTGCTTCCGGCGATCTGTTCATCAAAGGTGGTCAATGGAAGAGTGCATGCCGTTCCGACGGGCAATACATGTTGGACGATCCGATCTGCAAGGGCATCTGCATCAAGATCGACTACAACGGCAAAAAGTAAAAAATGCAAAAAAAAAAATTTCAGGGCATAAAGAAATATTATTGCTCAAAAAATTATTTTATTCTAACTTGCAACATTTTCAGTTTTTACTTTTTAGAACTAAAAATTTTTGGCGAAAATTTTATTAATTTAAGTCCTTGGAAAGCTTCAAATTATTTTTATATACGATAAAAGTCTGTAAGCTGATATTCCTTGTAAGCCTTAAAATGGAAATAAATATGAATTTTCTATGAATTAAGATGTTGGAAATGAATAATAAAGGTTTTGAAATGGGGAAATATTAGAGTAGAATCGGGTTCCCGGCCGATCTTCGGTATCGGGATTTGTCAGCGTTGATCCCGAATACCGAAATTTCGGGATTTGAGCAAAAATTAAAATTTTAATTGAAAAATTCTACTATCGCCTAAAAATTCCAAAAACTAATTAGAAATGTGGTAATTTAAGCAAAAATAAACTAAAAAGCTTCGTTTTCATAGGCAAAAATTAGAGACCGGACAAGGGCATCGAACGAATCTTTCGAACGAATAATTCGAAAAAATTCGAATTCGAAAAAATTCGAAAAAACTCAAAAAAGTTTCGAACGAATTTTTCGAACGAATTATTCGAAAAAATTCGAATTCGAAAAAATTCGAAAAAAATTCGCGAATTTTTTCGAATTTTAGTTACAAAAAAAATAATAAATAATTTATCTCAGTGAATAAATATATCAATATTGGAATTTGAGTAATGGGAGATTTCGGTTCGAAAAAATAAGCATTTCGGTCTTTCTAGGGCGTAAATGACTCCAGCAGAGGGTGATATCTATTTGAGGGGGGGGNTACAGTTTTTACGGTAATTGATTTTCACTTGGACAAGGTGATGATCCCAATAGGGGCCACCGGATAAAGTTTTGAAATTTGGACCCATACCTTAAGAAATTTGGTCTTTTTGAGACATTTAAAAAAATTAATTTAAAGGGATGCCGAAAATTTTTTTTGAAATTTTGGACCCATACCTTAAGAAATTTGATCATTTTGTGATATTTTTGAAAAAAAATTGATGTAAAGGCGTACCGGCGGTCCCGATTGGGGCCGCCGGAGAAAAATTCGCGATTTTGGAACTATTTTTTAAAGAAAATTGGTCATTTTTTGAGTAAAATTTCATAAAAAATGACCGATCGAAATTCGCGAATTTTTAAATTTTTCGAACGAATTTTTCGAACGAATAATTCGAAAAAATTCGAATTCGAAAAAATTCGAAAAAACTCAAAAAAGTTTCGAACGAATTTTTCGAACGAATAATTCGTATTCGATATTCGAAAAAATTCGAAAAAATTCGAACGAAAATTCGATCGGTCCGGTCTCTAGCAAAAATGATTTTTCTTCAAAAAATTTTTCTCGGGACCCGGTCGAGATTTAAATATGGAAAATTCGAGATTCGGGATCCCTAGAAAACGGTGAATTGTGGATTTTTTAGTCCTTAATTTGGCTCTTAATTTTTTTAAATTAGCCTAACTGTGGTGATCAACAACCAGTGTCCGGAATGTGCACCGAACCATGTGGACTTGTCCATCCCCGCCTTCAACTATTTGGAGCCCCGTGGTGGTGAGGTCGGCATTGGCCGAGGTGAGCTTTTGAGCATAAAAATTTATTTTTATTTTAATATTTTTCGATGATTTATTACAATTTTTTTTATTCTAAAATCTCCAGGTGCAACACTCACTTATCTGAAGTGCCCGGCGGACATTCCGAAGCCATGTTAAACAAAAAATGAAAAATGCATATAGTTTTTTAGCAAATATTTTGAAATATTATTGTATTTTATCAATTATCATGTCGATAATTCTGCAATAAAGTTTAAAACATTTAGTAAAAAATTTCTTTTGGTCTATTCTCATTATTTTTAAATATTTTATAAATTTTTATGATATCTTAATTTTAATCATATAATTGTTAATCAATAAATTAGGTAATAAAAATTTAAAAAAAAAATTATGCTTAATATTTATGATCTGATTACTCAAATTTATTAATTCCACTGAATTCTATAATATGTAACTTATAAATTTATAATAAAGAATCTAGAAATACACCTATTTGAGTCTATGAATGAATTTCATAGTATGACCATAAATTTTTAAATTAATGAATATTTCGTCAGAATTTTAATTGTATATAAACAAATAAAATAATTGAAAATAATTTTATGGTGGATAACACTACAATAATAGGTGTGTCCATGTTTATAAATACAATATAATAAATTATAAAATAAATAATACCATTATTATTCCTTTTATCCAACTTTATAAAGAAAAACAACATTTTTTATATGCCAAATGCCATGCATATAGGGAGGGGTCTTCTGATATTTTAATATACGACATATTAATAATGGATCTTAATGAATCAGGATATCACTTATACACTTTTATATTACAATCACAGCTTATAGAATGTATACCATATATTATCCCCATAAAAATATATTCATCATCATCATCATTCTACACCAGGAAAGGCGAGTCCCAGGCACTTGTGTCCCCTGGGACATCATTGTCTGCCGGCGACTTGACCCACCGGGCCCGCATCAGATGCCCGCTGGTGATGCTCTTCCGGACCACATTCTTGCTTTTGTCCGCGATGAAAAAGCCATAGGCACCGAGTTCGGTGACCGTGTCCAACAGTTCGGGTTGTTTCCAGGGTTTGACAATGTAGGTCTGAATAGGGGAAATTTCGCAATAAACAAAATATATCAGCAAAGCTGCGCAATCGGACTCATGTCCGTTTCTCCTACTCATGTCCCACTCATGCTGTAAGAGTACGAGGTATGAGAGCCTCGGAAAGTATGGTATGATCATGAGTTTGAAGTACGATGAATCCATAAAAGTTGGTAAGAGTTATGAGACTAGTACGTACGAATACGAAGGGTTTTAGAAGAAGTAAGTATGAGAACGAAGTACGAGGTGCGCGCTTTTTACGGTACGTGTACGAAATAGTAGGGAGCGTCGAAAACTCGTCGGTACGAACTAAGAATATCAGCAAAATGCGAAATGCACAACATTGTCGGCATTCTCAGTTAATTGATGATAGAGAGGACCAGTGTTAGGGACTTAAATAGCAATTGGAATATTATCCGAATGGGAATATTCAATTGAAGTTCCAAACAATTAGGAAAATAATATTTATTTTGCAAAAGGAGTCAATTGGGAAATATAATTGAGGGCAAAATATGAATAAGAATAGGAATGATCAATGGGGGAAGGGAAATGAAAGAACGGGGGAAGCGTGGGATAAAATGTCTCATTTTGAATGATCAAATGGGCGTGCTTCCGCCCGAACAACCAGAAAAAATTCAGCAATTAGCCAGCTATTCAAATGTATGAAGATGGAAAACGGGAATTACTATTCACAAAAAAAGAAAAAAATCGGAAATTCGGAAAAATCTAAATGAGCGCTATTTTCTGTGCATATATGTATTTTGATCTAAGAAGTGTGAAAAGGATTGGCCCTTTTCTAATGCTCAATTTAGCGATTTTTCTGAAGCCCAACACCTGATCAAACTCACTTTGCCACCCATCGGACGAATTCGCTCCATCAGCGTGTATTCGGCCAAGTGTTTTCCCGGCTTCAATGCGATGATTTTGTTGGCAACTTCGGCCCCATGATACTCTTGCTCCTCACTATCGTGGACATGTTTTAGAACATAATTGTCCGGATGCAGAATGGCGTCCTAATTATTACAAAAAAAAATTTTGATTCAATTTTTATTAAGTTTTGGCTGTCTTAATATATTTTGGTTGAATCTTTCAACTTGTTTAAAAATCCATATTTTAAAGCGAAATTATGTTAAATAGAGATTTTTCTATTTTTCTTTGGCATTTACATACGAATAAAGGTGCTGGGTCTTTAAAAAAAGTCCCAATGTGGGCGTTAAAAAAGGCCCAATGCGGCCAGTCTGGCCGAAAACTTTTTTGTTAGACTTGTTAGACAAAAAGTATAAAAGGCAAAATTGTTAAGAATTTTATGCTGATTCGAATGATATAAAAATTTTCCGAAATTCTAACAAAAAGTTCGAAATATCCCCTAAAAACCGTATTTTTCAGTATTTCGACAAAATTTCAAACTTTTTGGCCGACTTTCGAAAAACAAAATACCTATACCATCCGAATCAGCGTTAAATTCCGCACAACTTTGCTTTTTATACTTTCGGTCTAACAAGTCTAACAAAAAAGTTTTCGGCCAAGCTCTTGCATTTGGCACTATTTTTTTAACGCCCTAGCACCGATTTTACCTTGATTGCTGCCCCGGTTTTCTCGTCACGGATATTTTTCAGATACCATTGACGGGGGAAAGTTGCGCGAATGGTCGCAATTTTGTCCGCATCCTTTTGGTCCGGAAAGAAACGCTCCAACATACCAGGCCGCATCAATGCCTAAGTGTGAAATTAAAATGTCAAAAAGGTATTTTTATTTTTTCGATATTCGAAAAAACGTTCGTTCATGAAAACTAAATTTTCGATAAATTTCGAACTTTTTGGCTGAATTTCGAAAAAATCAGAAGAGAGAGAATAAAATGCTGCACAATGGCTTTTTATAATTTCGGCCTAGCATGTCAAGTCTTTTGTAGGGAACATTGTTACCACTTGGGCCCCTAACGTCTTATTAGCACCAAATAATTCATTGTAGTCTTTAGCCGGTTTCAAATATTTGCAAAAATAATATTTTCGAAATAGTTAGTTTAGGAGGAGTCTGTAAATTCTAAAAGTTTAACATATTTATTTTTATCTGAACATGATTGAACATCATCCTGAACACCAAAACTTTGACAAAAATGTTTGGATGATGTTGTGACCGTATACTAACAATTAATTTCATTTTGCTCTTACTTTGCTTATTATTAAAATTTTTTTAAATTACCTGTTGAATTTTTTTCGAGCTAGCAACCGTGGTGCCCAGGGTTGGACATTTCTAAAAAACATAAACAAAAAAATAATTATCTAAAAATTTAATTCACTACATTTATTCGTCACGAAAAAATTTTAATTTTTTAATGCTTATTGATAACTCTAAAAATATAGTCAGAATATTATTTTTTGGTGCTCACAATGGCGCTGGAACTGTGGATTTTCTGGTAGATGTCCCAGTAGGTCTCGGATCGGCTGCCAGGTGTCAGAATGGTTCTTTGGTAAACTACGGCCACTTTTTGCCCGTCCAAACTCAGCGAATTGTCCTCGGGGTCCAGTTGGCATCTACCAGAATAAAATTATTATAATTTTATAATTATTTTTTAATATGAAATAGACACCAAAATTATTAATTTAAAATATATCTATCTATATCTATGATTATTAATTCAATATTTTCATTATTATTTTTATTCAGTCACTTTTTCATAGATTTTTCCATAATTTCCATCTCGATTCATTATTTGGTTAAAAATTTATATTATTTTTCCAATTAAAGTTAAATTATAATTTTTTTATTTCACAGAGATTGAGTCGTCCCACTAGAATCATCCAACCTTTTTATTTTTTGACTATTTTATTTTTTTAACGAAAATACTCGAGGAAAAATAATTTTTCAAAATTTTAACAAATTTGAAAAAATGTCGTTTATAATTTTTGACTACACCATTGCAAATTTATATTTGATCAATAATTTGTAATTTTCTCACTTCTCCGCGCACTGCTCATAGGAGATGTACACAATCTTGATCTCGCCCCCGGTCATCTGCTCCACCTCCCAGTCCACCTGACGTTGGTCGTAGTGCAATTTGTTCGCCTGGTTCGGCATCTCCACCACAATGATGATGGCTTCCGGGTCATCGAATAGTTTCCTTCAAAAGGAATAAAAAAAATTAATTATTTTCAATTAATTATTAATTATTTTCACATTTATTCATTTTTTATTTGCTTTTTTCTTTAATAAAAACATAATAATATTTATTTTGTGGATTTTAGAGCAATTTAAAATAATCGAATGAAGACATTCATTAATACTTTATACAGACATATATTATTTTTAGAGGGTCTATTACCGTATATTATTCTTACACCATATTTTTTTCTATCTAATAATGATGGATCAAGTTTCGCTAGAAAATAAAGTTAACAATATTAATTAAATTTTTGATGTTTTTTATGAATTTATGTGGATTAAATGGTGTATTTATTTCGTATCCCGAAAATGGGTCTTTGTGGAAAATGGGACAATAAAGCCAACTTAAAAAAGGCGGAAATGGGGCAGTTGAAAATAGGACGGTAAGGTTAGATTTTTTTTTGAAAAAAACTTGCTAAAATAGTTCATTCAAAAATCATGAAAAAAATTTTTCATTCTAAAATCATGAAAATTCCGAAATAAAATGCTTTCTGCCTATTTTATACAAAAAATTTGAAATTTTCTCAACATAGTTTATGCCAAACCCTAAAGATGAATCACCCTAAAAGCACACGAATATAGGATTTTCATCTTATTAGAACAACAATTTTAGCAGGGAAATAAATTACTAATAATTTTCAGGAATTTTAGCGACTGTTTTTCAAAAAAAAATCGAGCCTTACCGTCCTATTTTTCATTGTTCCATTTTCGCTTTTTAAAAAATCTGGCTTTACTGTCCCATTTTCCACTGTCCCCTGGGAGCCATTTATTTTATCATAAATTTAAAAATGGCAAAAAATAATTGAGGTCCTGCCCGGATTCGAACCGGGGTTATTGGATTCAAAGTCCAATGTGATCACCACTACACTACAGGACCATATTAAAGAACTATATTTTACAATGGTTATTAGTAATAATCAAACCATGCATAGATGAGCCCTCGCGCCAATGTGGCGGCCGGCATATTCACAGGCAAAGCACCCTCCGGCACTTCCTTGCCAATTTCCGACAAAATTCGACGATGCAACTTGGACGCCTTCTGGCTCAGGCCCGCCATGGCAATGTTTCCGCTGCTCATGTCAATCTTGACAGGGATAGATCACAGGATCAAAGTTGGAATACATGACCAAATTAAACAATTATTTATAAAAAATTTTTTGTTAAATCATTATTTTTGATACGTTATTATTAGCTTATTAGAAAATGGAAAATTATTATACCAAAAATTTTATATTTTTGAGTTTTATAATTAATCCTGTCTTTTTTTTATAATTTTTTTGTATCCTGCTCTGTACATATGTAATTTTATGCTTGAACCTTTTTAGGTATCGAAATTAAACTTCTATTCAATGAAAATTTAAATTATATACGGTGCTATATATATGTCAATTCAGCCGAAAATGCCAAAATGGAAATTTTCTGAAAAATCCATGGATTTGAACCAAAAGTTCCAAGTATTTCTTAAAATTGGACAGAGTTTTTTCTCGAAAAAATGAAATAAGGCTTTGGTTAAAAAGTGAAAAATGAGCATAACTTTTTAATGATAGAAATTATAATTAAAAAAAGGATTAAATTGGCATCAAAAAGCCTCTGTATGCTAGTTACTACTTGCCAGTTTGAGCTCATAATGCGTTTCTCCATTGGCAAGTTTGGTCTCATGAAGTACATAATCCTAAAATAAAAAAAAAATATTTATAATAATTAATAATATAATAAAATGTTGCTAAAATAAATCATGCAATATAAATTTCCTACAATAAAAAGAACATATCGTATTCTCTCTAAAATAACCCCCCTCACTAAAATAAGCCCACTCTCTAAAATAAGCCCCGCTTTTTTAAAGTAAGAATTTGCTCAAAAAATTTGAAAAATATAGACTCTTTTCTTAAGAAAATTGGTCAATTTTTTTGTTTAAGTTAAGTTTTTAAAAAAATGTTTTTTCATTTTTTTCAATTTTCAAAAATATATTTATAAAAATTTATTACTCATATACCCAATTTTAAATGCCTAATATTGCTCATTAGGAGGGGGGGGGGGGGNGGGGTTCGAAAAAAATAAGCCCTCTCTCTAAAATAAGCTTTTGGGGGTTTGAAAAAAATAAGCCCGGGGGCTTATTTTAGAGAGAATACGGTATTTCGATGGTAAAAAAAATGCCAAATGGGGCGTTAAATAAAAATCCATTGTGCAGAATTTTGTGCCCTATATTCTGATATATTTTTTTTTGAAATTCGAACCAAAAATTCGAAAAAAAATATAAAAATATTATAAAATATAGTTTTTCATGGAAATCCAAAGTTTTTTGTTCGAATTCAAAAAAATAAAAATAAAAATAAAATAAAATTATGAATAATGGCTCTTTATAAGTTCGGCCTATCATTTCCAAAAAAAAAGTTTTTGGCCAAACTGGCCATATTGGGCCCTTTTTAGTGTCCTAGCACCGTTTCGACCATTTTTAAATATTATAATTATTTTTTAATGAGCCCGACCCGATATTAATCCTATAAAATTCATGTGTTGGAAAATTAATTTTTATTTTATTTTTTTATCAAAAAAAAACAAAAATGTTTTCGATTTTTTAGACTGTAAAACATTTTATTTGTTGACGAACCGAACGTGCGAAAAACATCACAATGGGCTGTTTGGCCTCCTGCTTGAGATGCTGCTCCCAATGCTCCATGTGCAGGTCGGATCTGCCCGTGACCGCCTTGACAAATTTGAAATTCTGCGACACACGATAGTACAGCAACATCATGGCCTAAAGTGATATTGGTAATAGATATATAATTAATAAATATTGACATTTTGTGAAAGAACATAAAAACTTATGTACAGTATTAAGAATTAGCAAATTTTACAAATTTTTTATTTGGTAAAATAAAAAATTTTTTCCAAAATTCGACAAAACCAAAATTCTACCATACAGCCAAAAAGACAAGATTCGGCCAACTAGCGAAAAGACCAAAATTCGGCCAAACCAAATTTCAGACATATTACAGCCAAAAAGCCCATATGTAGAACATTAATACATATGATTAAGAATTTTTTAATTTTACATTCATAACTAATAAGCATGATAGATTTGCTATGGAGAAGAGCGGGAGTTCGAATCCGTCACGCGGCAAATAATTTTGTATATATTATTGAGTGAATTCTGGAGTTTACTGCTCACGAAAAATTTACAATTAAATGCTTCATTTTTTAGAGCCCGCTCTTCACTCACAAGGGATTTTCAAGGGTGCCTAACACACATTGTCAGGGTTTCAAGGGTGCCTAACACTATGGCAAATTCAGTTTTCGAACTTCGGACAATTTTAAATCGAAAATGAAAAGTTCAACTGAAATTTAAAGTTTCCGAACATATTTTTAGCCAAAAATGCAGATTGGGAAAAGAATTTTTAAAAATGTTTTAGATAAAATAGTTTTTTTTATTTCCTGCATTAAAACTAACAAAAAAAAGCTCTGAATTAATCATAAATTTAATTTAATAATTAATACAAGTACATCAGAAACTATGATGGATGGTGCACAGGTTGGCGCTAAAAAATCATTTAAATGATAAAATTATTTTTAAAGTTTTTTTTGGTTGGTCGAATCGGCTTTTTGCATGTATGGTCGAATTTTGGTTTGGGCGAATTAGGGTTTGGTCGAATTTTGGTTTGGCCGAATCCTGGGGGCAGCGCAAATTTCATTTTTTGGATTTTTAACAATTTTTATTATTATTTATTAATACCACATATGTTAGCAATGATCTTTAATTATTTTTGTTGTATTTAATATAGGTACTTGATGCACGGCCATCACTTTCTTGTAGATATCCCAGGGCACGTTGGTTGGGAACAGGGTGTATGGTGCGATTTCTGCCACATCACTTCTATAAAAAACGGCATATTACAAATAATAAATTCATTTTATCCATTTTTATGTTCGAATATCCACAACAAACAACTTATCTTCCGTAAATTTAATTTTTAATTTTTGGATTGAAATTTAAAAAAAAGATTAGGCTTTTCTATTTAAAAAATTTTCCTATTTCCGTTATATTTTTATTTTCCTAAGAAATTTGTCTGTTTTTTTTTAATTTTTCCGATTTTCAAATTCTTTCACTTGTCCACATGCTCTTCGGTACGCAAAATCAATCCCCTGCGTTGGGCCCAACATTTTGAATTTTCCACCAAATCTCGGAACTGTTCAGTGCCTTCCTGGACGTAGGCAGAATAATCCGCAATTAAGCCATTATCTCAAAAAAAGAATTTTTAATTATAAAACTAATTGTTTTTCGGAAAAATTTCTGGAAAAGATTAGCTTTCTTTGTTGAATTATTTTCATGCAATTTTTTAAAAATTTATTCTTTTTTTAAGTTTTTTAAATAATCGAACTTTGGACAATTTTTGGGTTTATACAATTTTTAAGGCCTATATACTGGATTTATTTTTTATTCATTATAAAGAAATATTATATTTTTATACATAAAATCACCTTCTGGATTATGGGCTGCTGGTATTCCTTTTAATATTGTGCCAAAAATGGCAAAAATGAGTAAAAATTCAAACAACTTGGCACCGTTAATTCTCATGTTTCGAGAATTATTATTTGTTGAACTAAAATTAAAAATAATATAAATTTTGATTACAAAAATTTAAGGAAGCAATTTATATTTGATATTGTTAGCTATTCCATATGAAATTTTAGAAAATTTGCCAAAATTAATTAATATCCGATTATATACATTTTCACCAAAATGTTAAGGGAATTTGGAAAATGATCGTCTAATTATGTATTATTTAATTAACAATTTTTATTAATCGTATTGGAAAATAGATTTATTGATAAATTTATAGGTAATAATGACTGGATTTTTGATTCTAAAATCCAATATTTTCTTTTTTATTTATCTAATATAATCTTATAAACTCAAAATAATTATTTAATATTTTAGTTTTTGGTTATTTCTTGAGTATAAATTTCCAATTAATTTAAATTTGACTTTTAATAATGGTTTGATTCGAAAATTTAAATTTCTATTTGTCCTAAGTAAGGCTAAATTTTTTACAAGTTGTAAAATAGATGGATTTCTATGTAAATATTTTTTTTATTTAAAAAAATGATTTTTTCTAAATATGACCCGAAAATGATAGAACTTAATTTTTTCACCTATTAGCTATAGATTTATTTCCATTATTTATGCAGACATATTTCTGTTAGATTAAATTTATTATTCTGCAACTCATTAAACATTAAAATTTAAATTTTATAAAAATTTTAAATTGTAGCCATAAAATTAATTAATCTTAAACATATGTTTAGCGTGTATATTATGCTTTCGTGTAGACTTTTTGTTTAAATACCCACAAGAATAGAAGATGCAATATAATTGTATAAAAATCGATAGAAAATATATTATTGGAATATTAACATTTATTGCGATGAACTAGATTGTTAACATTTAAAGTTCCATTAGTTGCTTAATTAATTTTCTTTTGCATCTAATTCATATTGAATGAAATTTAATTTTGTAATTTTGATATGAATATTTTTATTTTTTTTAAACTGATTAAATTTAAAAAATTCAACTAATTGAAAAATCGAAAATCATCATCATATATTATACTGCAAAAAAAGTACAAATAATTGATTGTATTCATGAATTATTATGCCATACTATTTCCACTATTGTTTATTATATTGCGACAAATTGTTCAAATATTTGAATGTTCAATCCATTTATATTTTTTGTATAAAATAAAATTCTTTTTAATTATATTGTGATTATTAGCTGAATTCTACATAAAAATTTAATTTAAGGGCCAAAGGAATATCATTTAAAATTTTGACCAAAGCCCCCCTCCCAGTCCCCCATTAAAATTATGTGACAAAAAGATTAATCTAAAATAATGCACGAGATACTAATAAAGCACAATCACATTCGATTTTTCCTCATATGTGAGTAATAATTAAATTTATCAAAATATCGATAAAATAAACAATTTTTAGAGCACTTCTTTATCCATTATTGTCCAGCTTATTGATATTATTATTCGGAGGAATGTTTATTTTTATAGAAACAATAAAATGAAAGAATTATGTAGATTTTCTGGATTCTGATTCACCATAAGTCCGAGTAAAAAACTTCCAGGATCAATTATATAAAAATGATAAGTGAAAAATCGAAAATCTTAAAAATGATCATGAATGGTCAATCAATTCCTCCTCCATTTCCGCATTGTCAATTTCTTTTTTGGTCTCTTCTTCTTCTTCGTTTTTACTTCCGTCTGCGATTTCTTCTCCAACACTTCTTCTTCATCCTCCTCAATAACCACTTCAGTCTTTATTTTCTCATTCAATTCCTCGGATTCTTCTTTTTCTTCCTCCTTTTCGTCCTCAATCTTCGCTCTTTTCCCCAAATTCTTCTTATTCATCGTCTCTTCTTCCTTTTTCTCCCCATCTTTTTCTTCATCCTTTTTGTCATCTGCTGAAATCCGCAATTTTCGCTTCACATTCCACTTCATTTTATCATTTTTCGGATTCTTCTCCACTTTATCATTCTCATTCTTCCTCTCCTTCCTCAGTTCTTCCCTCTTCTTTGGTGTTTCTCCTTTTTCTTCCTCCTCTTCCATATTCCTTTTTTCCTCCTCCCCTTCATCTTTCTTCTTCTTCTCACTTTTTTCCTCCTTTTTCTTCCGCGATTCTTCCAATATTGCTCGCACCACCCCATCGGCTGGCACCAGCACTTCCACCTGTATGCCTAGCATTCCTGACAGCCGTTTGGCCTCCAAATCGGACTCCAAAAGTCGTATGTCCAACTCTTCGGGGGTCAAAAATTGGTTCGGCACATCGTCGAACTCGCTGGGCTCGACCTGAATAAAAAATATTCTGAAAAATTAGCCTTGTGGGTGGGAAAAAATAAAAAATAATAAGTGATAAAATATAATCTAATAAGCCTAAAAATAAGTAACAAGAATGGAAAATTAGATACCGGAAAAGATTTAAAAACTATGGTCTAAAAGGTCTGAAATTAAAAAATATATTAAAAATTCAATTTGAAAAATCGACTCGATATAATAACACCAAAATTTTTTCGAATAATCTATCGTATAATCAGGATTATAGATTTAGAAAATTGGCACCTTCAATCGATCGATGATGGGCGGATCATTCGATGTTGATGGCATATTTGGGTCAGGTTCCTCCTCCTCCTTTACTAGTATAGCAGGATTTTGTTCGAGATGCTTAAAATTCAAAGATGAATTTTAAAAATAAATAGATAATATAATATCTTTCAAAATCGTTATATTTTTTGTCTAATCCGAAGTTTATTAGAATTTCATAAACTATTCGGCACTACATGAAAGAAGGTCGCTTTTGAAAACCCACTAAAAGGGTTCGGCAAAAATGAAAATTTTTTGGGGGGTTTTCAACTCTTACTCAAAAGGTAGTTTAAAAAGTAAAATGAAAAATTTTTTGTTATTTAAATACTATGAAAAGGGTCCCCTGTTGAATTTGTGGGTTTTCAAAAGCGACCTTCTTTCAAGTAGTGCCAACTATTTTTTTCGCATTAGATTTTTCAAAAATCACCGTTTTTCTTATAGCATCGGCCACCTCTTGCTGGTCCAAGGGCACAGAATGTGAATGCTTCGTAGAGGTTCCAATACAGTACACCGCTTTTAAATGCATATCGTAGACCGCCTATAAAAATCAAAACTATTCTTATTAATAATAAATATCCAAAAGTCTGAATTCTTTAAAAAAGGGGGCGAGATCCGTAACACGGCTGAGAAAAATCCGGGACGCCTTAGATATAAGTAATTAATTTTATTTATTTTGCATTTTTCTAGAGTAAATGTGCCAAAAAATCCTTAAATAAAGTAATTTAAATTCCGATATCCTAGAAGTAAAAAGATTATTCATTGTTTTTTTTTGTTAGATTAAATCTATAATACTATAAAAGGGCTTCAAGTTTCAATTTTTCGAAAAGAAAATTTCATTAATTCTATTTTATTCTTGCCTGAAAAGGACACTGTAAAGGGAGGTCCGCGTTGTAAGCGCACGCGAGCAGTACGCGTCCGTCTGCAGGCGCTTCCGTCGGGTGCTGCGATCGCAGCGCAAAATGGCGACAAAAGTGCAACAACTCGTCGTAGTTGCACACGTTGGCCAACTTGCGCAATTTTGCGCTTGGGGCACCATCAGCATCATTTGTAACCTGAGAATTGTGAAAATTTGCAACAAAAAAATGTATAATAATTATAATAATTTAAGTAAATAAGCTGGCTCTCCAGGCCCGTGGCTGGGGCACGGAAGGCGCCCTCCCCAAACCCGAAAAAATTTTTAAAAAAAAATCAGGGATCGGGGGAGAAAAGAGAAGAAAAAATCGAAGAGAAAAAGAAAAGAAATCGAAAAGATGATAAATCCTTCAAGTAATGAGATGAGACTGAATTTTCCAAATTTTCTCCGACGGCCCTTCATCAGGGCCGCTGGCACCCCCCAGTACAAAGGGGTTAACTTTATATTATATAAACGCAAAAAAAATTAGCAAAAGGGCCTAAATTCCGAAATTTTCTTTGGCGCCCCCTAACCTCCTCTCAAAAAACTTTTTTTTTGAGAGAAGGAACTTTCTTTGGCTGCCGAAAACCTCCTCTCTCTCTCAAAAACTTTCTGGGCTTCGAATAAAATTGTTTCTTACTTACATAGGTACGTACCTTCTTCGACAATCGTTTCTTCCTTCTTATCGGCGGCAATGGCACGACATATTCGTCGATGTTGTCATCGTTGTCGTTTTCAATATCAATGGACTTCTTTTTCTTCTTAAACACCACTCCGACATTTTTGGCCGCATTTCGAAACGTTTCGAGCCTTTCCCTGATCAGCTGATCGTTCTGGGTTGATGGCCCATTTTCTGCATTTGACAGGCTGGGCACCGCATGGTTGTGCAGGAACTTCTGGTACACCGAACCGCGCTCTTGGGACCAAAGTGCGCGCACGCCGCAGGGCTTTTGACCTGCGCGACGCAACTCTTTGTCGCGCACGCCGCACCGGAAGTACACCACGTGTTGTTCCCGGTTTTGATCGTCCGGCTTGAAGGTGCCCTTCACGCGCCTGAAATGTAGAAATCAGAGTTTAATTCAAATTTCAAACTCGTACCGTAGTATACACGAACTGATGAGGTATGTTATATGTTCTAATGTTTTTTGACGACACATCCTAACCTACATACCGTTGTTTTCGTGTTTTTAATAGCCCCTAAGTACTGGTATGTAATACTGGTACGTATTTTCTAGAGAACGGACTGATCTCTCGTCGGTTTTGGGGTATTTAAAAATTCCTGACACTTTTTGAGGACGAAAAATGAAAATCTAAAAATACGTGTTAGTCCCGATATCGGTTATACACAATAGAAAAAATTGACAAAAAATTACAGTAACCCAAAGTTGGTGAAAAAATGCTATAACCGAAAGACGTTTTTTATGCCAGACAGTCAGAGAAAAACCGAAAGAGAACTTGTTAGACCGATTTCAGAAAAACTAGTTTTGAAACAAATTTCATGTTTTTTCAACTCTTATGCATCTACTGATGCTCTACAACTTTTTAATTCATATGATGCACCTTAAATCTCCATTAACCATGTTATCAACCAAAACCGAAAAAAATAACCGAAAAAAAAATGAGCTTGTAAAATCTTTCGGTTATTGAGTCATAACTGGTTTCATATTTGTTTTCAGAGTATGATATGAATTAAAAAGTTGTAGAGCATCAGTAGATGCATAAGAGTTGAAAAAACATGAAATTTGTTTCAAAACTAGTTTTTCTGAAATCGGTCTTACCATTCATCTTTCGGTTTTTTCTCTAACCGTCTGGCATCTTTCGGTTTTAGAAGTTGAATTTTTTTTCACCAACTTTGGGTTACTGTAATTTTTTGTCAATTTTTTCTATTGTGTATAACCGATATCGGGACTAACACGTATTTTTAGATTTTCATTTTTCGTCCTCAAAAAGTGTCAGAAATTTTTAAATACCCCAAAACTGACGAGAGATCAGTCCGTTCTCTAGTTTTCTCTAAATTTTGGGCTCTAATTAGAAATGTGAATTCGCCTATCTCATACGTAGAGCTGTTTCGCATGAGCATTGTAAAAAAAAAAGTTATGGCCAAAAATGATTTTGATCAAACGCATATCATTTTGGCCATAATTTTAATGGAGCAATTTGTATGGAATAAGGTTCATTTTCTAACTGATTTTTTCGCAATTTCTTGACAACAAACT
Organism: Rotylenchulus reniformis; assembly: GCA_001026735.1. Classification (NCBI taxonomy): domain Eukaryota; kingdom Metazoa; phylum Nematoda; class Chromadorea; order Rhabditida; family Hoplolaimidae; genus Rotylenchulus; species Rotylenchulus reniformis. The sequence continues at coordinate 55,567 of LDKF01000263.1, read as the reverse complement.
CATTTTTTTCGGATTTCTCTTTAACCGATTTATAATAATAAAAGTAAAAACAAATTTGCATTTAAGTATAGTCTAGGAGTTGCAATTCTTATAAAACTAAAAGAGTCTAAAAACAATTTCCTTACCAAAAGGAGTGGAGTCTGCGCACCTTCTCCAACTCCTCCGGTGTGCGCGCTTCTGCAAGCCAATACCAGCGTTTGCCATGGTTGTCAATATAGTAAGGTTCACAATTCCTGCGCTTAGCCTCTGCTATCAATTGTGAGGGTCCTGAAAATGAAAATTTTGTGTTATATTTGCAACTTATTCATTTTTTATGACTAAGGAACAATGGGTATTGAATGTTTTCAAAGTTCTCTATCTTTTGGTTTTTCGATATTCGAACAAAAAGTTCGAAATTTTCGCGAAGAATAAAATTTTTCGATATTTTCGAAAAATTTCGAAGTTTTTGTCGGAAATTCGAAAACTAAAAATACCATGAGATAGTGCATGAAATTCTATGCTTTTGGCCTAAAGCTTCAAAGTTTTTGAAGGGTGTTTTTAAGTTTTGATTTTTTGTAACGACATAACATCCTGGGAATAAATGCTAGGTTAGATTTGGGATCAACACCATCTCGAAAACCCTCCGTATGCAATAAGAAATTATAGAAAATCGGGTGTTATCGAGGTACAGTAAAAGTTTACCGGTACTTTTACAGTTTACTTATCCGATTTTTTGAAATAAATTTTTTATAAAAATGCTTCCCGTAAAATCATTTAAAAACGCCTTCTAAGGGGTAATTTTTGAAGCTGAATCCGATTCTGACGTCAATTGACTTTATGCGTCATCCGACGTAATTTTTTGACGTTGACGTCAAAAATATTTTTCCGAAAATCATCCAAAAACTATATCCGGGGTAATTTTAAAATCTGATTCTGGTGTTCATTTTGACGTACAGCGTCATTCTTATTTACGACAAGAGTTGAAGGCAGCGTCAAAAAGAGACGTCGAATGACGCATAACATCAAAATGGATATCAGAATCGGATTCGGAGTCAAAAATTACCCTGGAGATGATTTTTACGGGAAAATTTTTTCAAAAAATTCGAAAAAATCGGAGACGTAAACTGTATAAGTGCCAGTTTTAAACTGTAAAAAGAGACGTAAACTGTAAAAGTACCATTTATGTTCACTTTACCGTTATGATAACCGTTATGGTAGCACTGACTATATGCTGCTCCTCTTTTTTTCTTCGGAACCTGTGCACGTGATGTGTGTGTGTTTGGGATCTGTGCAGTTGGCTGCTGGTGAATATCGGTCTTTGGCATAGGAGTTGCTAAATATTCAATATCATAATTTGAAATTTGTAGGAATTTTTTTCATCGATCTTGGTTTTCCCCATCAAAACAACTTTTTATATAGTTAAATGATAAAAAAAACAAATTTATTTTTAAAGAAAAAGCTTTAATATGAGCTTGTTAGCATCGCTGCTGCAAAACTGTTGTAGCCGATATCTTTTTAAAGCCGATATCGAATTCAGGATCTGAATCTGAGCCATTCCCGAACATTTGAAAACATTGCATATTTTAAATGAAAATTTGGAAATCAAAACATCCAAATCAATAGCACCATTAGCCTCAACAACATCTTCTGAAAGCTCAAAAGCATATTTTCATTCGGACATGGTCAAAAACAATATCCAAACATCAAAAGATAGATAAAAATGTTCGGATGATGTTTTAACTAACAAGGAACACTTACCAGCTGTCTCGCTTTTTAGGAGACGCTACGCATATGGTTTAGTAGAGGATGATGAGTGATAGCAAAAGCCAAAATACTAGAGGCTAACGTTTATAAAAGTTTCGAGAAAAATTAATTTTAAATAAATTTTTCGGTGTGGGTCATCGGCGGATCAACCGCCATTATGGTCAGTCAGAATTCTGAAGCCATGTTATGGTAAGCCTGAAAAGTGTAAATATGCAGAAAATTAAGCTTGCTTTTTTGACCTTCTTAGTTTTTAGAATTTCTTGAAAATTTTTGAAACTTTCGAAATATTTGCTTAAAAAATTATTTTTTGAAAATTAAAAAAATAACGAATTTTTGATGGAAATCCGAAAAAGTTAAAAGGTCAAAAAATCAAGCTTAATTTTCTGCATATTTACACTTTTCAGCTTACCATAACATGGCTTCAGAATTCTGACTGACCATAATGGCGGTTGACCCGCCAATGACCCGGTAAGAAAATCCCGAAAAAACACTCTACCTTTAGTCAGCTGACAACCCTCTTGTGTCAACGGATGGTTATGCTCTCCGGCATGGTATACTGCGCGATGCACTCGCATGTAAAACGCTTTATATCTGAAATTTGAAATATAAAAAATTCATAAAAAAATTTTAAGACCTGCAGCCCAAAGTGGGTCTGCCAATGTTGTATACACAACTCATGTAGACGCGCTCTCCATTTTCCCAATCGCCATAGCGCCAAAGGTTGTTCCTGTAAAATGTGGATTAGACTAGAACAACTCTCTCTGATTTTATAAATTGGTTCCTAAAATGATAGTCGAAGAGCAAAAAATGTTGCAAAATCTTTATGGGGTTTTCAGTGGTTTAGAATCCGAAGGGTTGAGTCAGAATTGAATGTCTAACGTACCGCATTTTTCACGTGCTTTTAGTACGTGATCTACCACGAGGCCAAGTGCTAGATGTCTGGATTCAACAGATTACGTTATATGGGTAATACTCGAGTAGAGACCGGATCGAGACGAGATTATTCGAGATTTTTCGAGAATCTTGATTCGAGATTCTCGAAAAATCTCGAATCGAGATTGGTCTCGAAAGTTTTGGGCATTTTTCGAGATCTTTCCAGATTCGAGATTTTTCGAGAATCTCGAATCGAGATCGGTCTCGAAAAATCTTCGAGATCTCGAATCTCGAAACCTCAAAAAATTCGAGAAATCTCGCTAAATCTCGAAATATTTTCGAAAAATTCTAATATATTTGAACTTTTTAAGCAAAATCTTTAAATAAATCTTGCTATTAAATATCCAAAATCTCATGTAAAAACTTCTAAACCTTAAGTAAAATCTTTTGAATCTCAACTAAATACTTCTAACTTCTAGCAACTGGTACACTGTCTTAAAATAAATTAACTAATTTTTTGGCAAATACTTCTAAATAATTACAGTCAATTTCTTTTATTCATTTGTAACCTATTTCATATTTTAATAAAAAAAATTATATAAAAAAAAAAGATAGTATGTAAATTTCCAGTAATAAATGTTTATATTTACATATTGATTAAAAACCATTTTAAATGTCAGTAGTGAATTTTTTAAAAATTATTTTGCCAAAATATTTTTTTTGAACAAAAATCTCGAATCTCGATCGAGATCTCGAAAAATTTTCATCGAGATTTTTTGAGATCGAGATTTTTCGAGAATCTCGAATCGAGATCGATCTCGAAGCTTTTGAGTAGTTTTCGAGATATTTCGAGATTCGAGATTTTTCGAGAATCTCGAATCGAGATCGGTCTCGAACCCAAAGTCCGGTCTCTATACTCGAGTATACGTATTGCGTACATAGATAGGTACTTCCACAAAATTGCCTGTAGTATTTACACGAACTTCATGAAGTACGTGATGCGTTCTATAGGTTTTTTGACACGTGCTAACTCACGTACCGTACATTTACGTTTTTCTACGTAACTACGTTATACGTGTCCCCCTGACTACTGGTACGTGTTTTCTCCTCAAAATTTAAACTCTATCCCCGACCTCTGACATATTCGGTGCAATTCTTTTTCCTCATCGTCACCCTCCATCTTGGTCAGCAAACTCCATCCCTTTCCTTGCCAAGATGGTGGTGCGTATTTTGTAGTTGAAGATGAGCATTGCAATTGCTGCGAGTCCTCGGGCACTAAAATATAAAATTTTCAGATAAGGATCAGAGAGCCAAGGGCTTAAATGCCAAAATGTAATTTAACGACTCAAATCATTCGAAATTACCTATTCTTTTTTTAAATTTTTTTAAATATTTAGAAATTTATGGAAAAGCGTAATTTTAAAATGGAATACCGGATATTTCCATGGGAGTGCCTACCTAAAAATCTTCAGAACATTCAAATTTTCTTCTCACGATGGAGTCCAAAAACCATGTTTGACAAGTATTTAAGAAAATTTATTTTATTAAGGGTTGTTGGGCGGTCCCAAGGATCGTCGGAGAAATTTTTGAGAAATTGGGATCTATTTCTTAAAAAAATTGATCAAATTTTAGTCAATAATAATTTGAAAAAATTTCCATGGGGCCCATGGACCACCATCCCCTCGATGCACTACTGGGAAGTTAATTAATTTTTTTTTATTTATTTTTCAAAATATTTCCTTCTCAAGTATGCTGGAAATATTAATAAACTTGCCTTCATTTAGCGGTTCTTCCGCCTCTGATTTTAGTTGAATGTCCTCCGGCGGGTTTTCTTGGCTTGTGCTTGATCCTTTTTCAGATGAACTCGAACTGCCCGTGGCTTGTCGAACAATGCGTAACAGTTCCTCAGCTCGTTGCTCCTCCTCCTTAATTTTTTTTTATTATTTAGAGCAAAAAATCGAAAGGCTGCGGAAAATGAGAATTCTGTAAAAATTAAATATTTAAGAAAATCTTAACCCTTAAAAATGATCCAATGTAGTTTTTCTATTAAATAATACGGGAGTCGGCTCCATATAATTTAGAACCCAACTCACTTGAACCCTGAAGCTTCCCTGCACCCAAAAACTTTTTTTAGATATTGCTAGGCCAAAAACCAAAAAACCGGAAATGTGTAAGATCTTAGGGCCGGCCCCATTTTTAGCCTTTTTAGTTTTTCGAATTTCCTTGAAATTTTTTTTGAAATTTTCGAAAAAAATGCAAAAACCGAAGTGTTTGGAAATTACAAATTTCACAGGGAAATTCGAAAACCAAAAAAGCCAAAAGTAAGGCCTTAAAATTCGGAATCTTTTCCATTTATATATTTTTTAAGGATTCTACCAAAAAAAAAGTTTTTGGGTGAAGAGAAGTTTCTGGGTTCTAGTGAACTGGGTTCTATGGAGTTGTGGCCAAATAATACCTCCTGTGTAAAAAAATGCTCTAATGAGCCCTTCTATCTCTCTCTCTCTCTGGAGTGGGTTGAAAAATGTCCTAGTTGAAAAAAATATGGTATAAGAAAATTCTCTTACATCCGGTGGTCCCATTGAGAGTGACACCTCGTCGACGACTGAATCAATGGTCGCAACAACAGTTGCTTTAAGCGATATTCGTGGCTTTGTGATCTCTGCAAAAGTTGTCTTCCGGCTACTTGTCGCTGGCCGCCATTGGAGTTTGTCGGCGACTTGATAACTGCTCGTTAAGCGACTTGTTGCATAAGAATTTTGGCGGATACCGATGACTGGACTAGCAGCTGTTGTCGTCGGCGTCGGCCGGCGAATTATGGATGGCCGTCGGAATTTTAAGTTTCTGACTAATGGGCCTTCGATTGTTCTGCAACCAGTAGCGAGGGATGCATTGAGTTTGTCGGCGACTGTGGCAGTGGTCGCCGGGCGAGTTGTTCCACTCGAGTTTAGTCTGTTGTCGGCGACGCCAGTTGTCACCAGCGGATTAGCTTCAATCGGAACGTGGTGGTTTTTAGCGAATATTAGTCTGCAACTGGTAGCGAGAGATGCATCGAGATGGTCGGCGACTGTGACGTTGGTCGCCGAGCGACTCGCTCCGCACGAGTTTGGAAGACTGTTGGCGACTGTATAAACCGGCCGACTAATTATGAGCGGTCTCCGAATGTTTTTGGTGAATATTGTTCTGCGACCGGTAATGAGCGGTGCAGTGAGATAGTTGGCGATTGTGTCATTAGTCGACAAGCCGTTAGACTTTGGGAGATTGTCGGCGATTGCACCAGTTGTCGCCAGCTGATTAGTTTCAATCGGTCGCCCTTGGAAGTTGTCGGAGATTGGGACATTGAGTGTGTAGGATGCATAGAGATAGTCGGCGAGTGTGGCATTGGTCGGCAGCTGGATTGTTGCATTCGGATTTTGGAAGTTGTCGGCGACTGGCATTCTATTGTCGCTGATGGTTGTCGTTGTCGCCATTAATGTACGACAAGAACGTGCGTGCCGCTCGCGCCAGTAGAGCGCGCTTCGTGCGCGAACATACACCAGTCGGAAAAGGCACGCGTTTTGTCGCGCGAGCGCGCATCGAAAGTGTATCTCGTGTTGGGTTTGCCATTCATCCTCTAGCAACGTGGCACCACTGGAACGCGCAATCCGTGCAACGTCGTCAAAAGTATCCCCAACCATGACCCATAGACGCCATAGCTTGCCCTAAAAATTATGTTTAAATCGAATGATTATATAGGGTGCACAAAAAGTCAAAAACCTGTCACTTTTTTTATCGTTTTGTCCCTATTTTTCTTCGAGCATACATGTGCAAGGGGTCAATTTCATATTTCGTAAGAGAGTCGGAGTCGGAGGCAATTTCGTACGTTGAAGGATTAAGAAAATTGACCAATTTTTTTTACGTTGGAGGATTGAGAAAATTGACCAAATTTTTTATGAAATAGATCCATTTTCAATTTTCTCACTTATGAAAGACGAGATTTGGAAACAAAGGAGTGTGAAATTGATCGTTTTTCACGAAAAGATCTAATTTCACAATTTTTTTCCCGGGCCCGAAAGAAAAACTCGTAATCGTAATATAGAGGAATTCAAAAATAGAAGTTATCTTGAGTCAAAAATAGCAAATCTTATGAAAGTTCACAAATTCTCAAAAAAAAAATTTTTTTTTGTTTATGTCCATGGCTCAATTAATATTTAAGTTTAATAACTTGTACAATAGGTATCCGAAAAAAACGAATTGTGCTATTTTTTACGAATTTTAGGTGATTTTTATCTATTTGTAATAATTTGGACTCTGAACCCCTCTTCCTCCTTCTATTTCGTACTTCGTAAGACCCATAGGTGTACAAGGGGGGGGTTCAGCCGGGGACCCATACGATGTACGATTGATCCCCCCTAGGGGGGGGTCAGAGGCCATTTTCGATATGATCGACCAAAAATTCGCCAAAAACAAGAAAAACCCGCAAAAAATTCTCAAATTTTTGTTTTCTATCTATTTTTTATGCATTTTAGAGGTATTTTATAAAAAAAATTGAGCACTTTTTGCTTAATATCAAAAATTTTTATTCTATAGGAGGTGAGGGGGGGTACCGGCGGTCCCGATAGGGGCCGCCGGAGAAAATTTTGAAATTTTGGACCGATTTGTTAAGAAAATTGGTCCAATTTTTAGAAAGAGAAATCAAAAAAAGTCAATCGTATGACGACCCATTTTTTAACAAAAGTTATTAGTCGAATGACATCAAATTTTCACAAAAAGATCATTCGTAAGATGTACGATCGACTTTGGAAAAAATTTTTATTGCTTCAGGCAGGTATTGGAAGATTTAACTGTAATAACGGAGAAAAATTTGGAATTTTAGACTCCATCGTAAGAAAAATTAGTCAAAAATTTCCCCCTTTTTCTCTCCCTTTTTCGATTTTTCCTTCCTTTTTCCCCGACCCCCGCCTCCGTACGATTGACTTTCAGAAATCCTTACGATTGACGATCGACAGGGCGGTCGGGGTCAACTGGGCGCCGCCAACTGGGCGCCAGCGACGATAAACTGGTCATAACTTTTTTACGGAAGGGCAGATTTTTTACATCTTGCTATTAATAGATAGCCCTGAATGTCTGCTACAAAATTGCAAAAGAGACCATCCGGTTTGGCAAAGCGCAAAGAAAGTTATGGCCATATCTTTGGCCAAAACCACGATTTTGTGCTTTAACTTGGCCATAACTTTTTTTCAGCTTGGCCAAACCGGATGGTCTCTTTTGAAATTTTGTAGCAGACATTCAGGGCTATCTATTATTATCAAGATGTAAAAAATCTGTCCTTCCATAAAAAAGTTATGACCAGTTTATTGTCGCTGGCGCCCAGTTGACCCGCTCCGTGACAGGGGGGGG